>JAUJPO010071455.1:0-11705 GCA_032270745.1 Tiaropsis multicirrata
ATATGAAATTTCAAATTGAGGGGGGAGAAATGGATAAGGGGTAATTTGCTGTTTAAGGGGGGACTAATTCATCGAGAGGCCCGGAAATGTCCGGGCCATGCCTAGGGTTGTATCATAGGCGAAGCGTAAAACCTTTTAAAACCAAGATTTTGA
Source organism: Tiaropsis multicirrata (assembly GCA_032270745.1). NCBI lineage: Eukaryota > Metazoa > Cnidaria > Hydrozoa > Leptothecata > Tiaropsidae > Tiaropsis > Tiaropsis multicirrata. The sequence continues at coordinate 154 of JAUJPO010071455.1, forward strand.
TGCCAACATACTGATTAGGGCAATCTACCTTTTCACGGAAAGAAGAACATAATATTCTTAATCTTTTATATTAGACATAAATTATAAACTTCTTTAAAAAGAAAAATCACAATGACATTCTTTGATGATGTTGAGAAACATTTTGGAAATCGATGTTTGTATGCTGCTTTGAGTCTAGAAAAAGATGCTGATGACAAACAAATAAAAAGAGCATATCACAAGTTTTCATTACTGTGTCATCCTGATAGATCAAGTGATGACAAAAAAGAATCAAGCAAGGTGAAATTTCAAATCTTATCAAAAATTCATGCAGTTTTGAGTGACAAAGAGAAGAGAGCTGTTTATGACGAAACCGGAGAACTTGTTGATGAAAGTGACATTTTTGCTCAAGATAAAGACTGGGAATCTTATTGGCGTCTTCTTTTCAACAAAGTTTCAAAAAAAGATATTGAGGAATTTGAGTCAGAATATAAACACAGTGAACGAGAAGCACAAGATTTGAAGCAGTGTTATGTCGAATTTGAAGGAGATATGGAACAAATTATGGATAATATAATGTGCTCAACATACGAAGATGAAAAACGCTTTTCAGAAATGATTAAGCAGTGGATAGATGATGGTGAGGCTCCCGCATTTGAGGCATTTGTGAAAGATAGTAGCAAAAACAGAAAGAAAAGAAAGAAACAGGTTTGCATATCGTTTTATCAAGATTTATTCTTTTTTAAACAAACTTCATCTTGTTAATTCCTTCTTTAATTATTTATAAAACAATATTCTATCAACATTTAATTTAGGAAAGTTTATGAACTTGGAAATAAAACTAAATTTTGATCATATCTTTAGTGGTTTAACCATATTTATGAGCTCAATAATTACAATGTTTTGCTTTCAGGCTAAGAAGGAAGAAGCAGAGGCTAATGAACTTGCCAAGGAGCTTGGTCTCAATAAAGAATCAAACCTCGAAAATATGATACTTGCTAGGAGAGCAGATCGTCAAAAAGAACAAGAGAACTTTTTTGCCAAACTGGAAGAAAAGTACGCAAAGAAACCCAAAACAAGTGGAAAAAGAAAAAGAAAATAAAGTTAGCATATATCTAATTATTTAAATTTTCGACCCTCTAGATACAGGGACAAGTGTATTTTGTTGCAATCGCATATAAATGTTTGATTGTGTCCTCATGTGAAATATCCCTAGTTTGAAACTTTTTTGACTAAAATTGCTGCAACAAAAATTTCATGTTGCAAATCTGAATCCGCACACCTGAAGAGAATTTTTTTGGAACATTTTTTTATTTTAACCAATCAAAGTTGTTTATACAACTAAAAAACAATTAATGTCATAATCTTTCCATTTTTAGCATGCAAGACATGAGTTCAAAATAGTAGAGTTGCTTTGATTTCATTTTTATGATTTTATTTTGTGTACTAGGCCTATAGGACACAAATTTTATTGCCATTTTTTGTTGCAATCACACAAAAAACGTTGCCGTACTTTCAACTTTGTTTATTTCTTCTAATTTATAAAATAGAAAAATATTTATTTCTTTATTGAAATTGATCATGTGAAATTTATAATTTTTTTATGGTTTTTTTAACCCTTTAAAGTGTCAATGTCGGATATGGGCTATACTATGCTTTCTCTATTGTCAACTTGAAATCTTAATTTTTGGCCTGAGTTGATGGAAATAAAATGTGTCCGCCATGCGATTTGGAGTACATAGAAAAACACACCGGTGGATTTAAAACCGGTGAGTCCACCGGTTTCGATCGGTTTTGACCAGTCGATCGCATTTTAGTACCGATGACGTCATTGCACCAGTGTCACACCGGTTTATTGCTTCAAAAACAAACGGCTGTAATTAATTTCGAGTACCGGCAAAATTATCAAACACACCAACCCAAACAAAACAAAATCTTTAAACGTGACATTTGGCAGCTATATTAAAATCAGAATCTTCTTCCGACTGACAACCAACAACATCCCTTCGTATTTCTGAATTGTTTGTTTCCCTTGTTTCCACTTTTAAAACCCCAGTAGAAAATTGAATGTTCTTTCTCACCCCACCAGTTGTAAAACATACACAAACACAAAGAGCCACCCCAATGAAATTTGATGGAAGATTTTTTTACCCCAATGGGAAACAGGTCAAGAGAAAACATTACAATCCAGCCCTCCCCAATATTGTTAAGAGCTTTTTGCGACTTTCACCCCAGAGCTTCCGGAGAGCAATGAGTTAAAGTAACAGGGGTGTCTCTATATTGCCTTCGTAACTCAATGGCTACCTTCCCAGCAGACACGGAACAAGGTTGTTTCGACCCTTTGTATATATTTTAATTGTCTTCGATTCGTAACTCACTGACTCTCTCCCCTCGCTGGCTTCTTAACTGAGTCACTCTTTTGTGTAAATTGTTTACCTTTAACTTCCTGTCTTGTTCGTTTGCTTCGTTTTGTGGCTGCATTTTTCATTTCCAACTGTTTGACTTTTTCTGCTTTTGCTTCTCTTCGGGACATAATCAAATATCTGTTATCTGTATGTTCAGCAACATAAATAAATAATTTTATAGCTGTTTACCGCAAGCTATTCTTTCTGAAAGTTTTAGCTGCTTATTTCATAAAACCACCAAACTACCAAAAACATAAACCCATATTTTTTTACTTTTCTGTATCACGAAAGAAGATTATATAATATCTTTGTTTTTGTTCTTTTTTGATTGTTTTTATAAAGGAAAGAAAATCGAATGTTTTTTTTACGTAATTCAAATTGTTTCATGCGATTCGAATTTTTGTTGCATCATTAGAATGATTTTTTGCTGTCATTCAAATGTTTTTTTTATTGAATTTTATTTTTAAATGTCATCGAAAAGATTCGAAAATTGTTTTAAACAAATAGAGTTTGGAAAATAAATATCGGCGCTACCGATGACACCACCGGTGTACTTGCTATTTACACCGGTGGAGAACTGGTAGCGCACCGGTGGTGAACTGGTTAAAACTCTTTCTACTTGGATACACCGGTGCTGATCGTTATATAAACAATTCAAACGGTTTTGACCGATTTTCTATGTACTCCAAATCGCGTGGCGGGACATAAATGGGCTTTCAGTTGCAACACAAAAGATTTCGAAATTTTGTCTTTTGGAAGAGATTTTGACCTTGAAAGTAAAAAGATTTGCCAAAAATTCACTTTTTTGAGATTTTAACTGTTTTTTTGGTCATACTTGGACATTGGGTGAACGGAAATACAAGAAACTTGATTCAGTCCTCTAGCTAATAGAATTGAAAAAAAGATTGGATTGAAGCCGCACCACTGGGCAGTTTGCCCTCAAGTAAGTCATGGCCGCACAGGAGACTTTCAGCTATTATTTTCACTTAGGCAACTGGTTTTGACTTGCGTAAACTTATTGTATTACATTTGAATATCTATTTATATAATTTTAGATAAGAAAAACTTCAGTAAAAAAATGACAAAAAGTGATAATATTGGTCAATTCAAATAATTTTTGGTGGACTATTAGTTAGTTATGGTAAGTTTTGAAATTTCATTTCTTTGAAAATGGCATACAACGATGCCATGTCTTGCAATAATGAAATGTAACATTCAGAATACAATATTTTTTATACATATACATTTTATATACATTTTATAGGTTTTTTTAACACTACTATTACTTTGTTTTAATTATTATTCTTTTTTACAGTTGGCTAAATGGCTACAAATTCAACCAGCAAAGAGGTCAAGGAGCACCACAAAAAAATAAATGTATGCTATGAAAGACCTGCTTACAGAGAATCTCGATGGGAGAAAGCTGTGAAGGTATACTTTTCATGAATTTTAATCCTTTGTTGTATTTTTCTCAAATACAACCCTCTTATTATATATTAAGACATGGAATTGACTAAGTTTTTCAGCATTTATAAGAATTAACGAGTGTAAAATTAAAATTGCTTGAAAAATAGATCAACTTATTTATAAAACATAATAATAAAAACTTAATATTTTATTAGTAATGAAAACAAAAAATATTTAACCACATCCAATGATGACCAAAAGTTTGGTATATTTGTTATTTGTCTTTATTCTTCATTACTATGACCTCTCAATTGAAAATAAACTCAAAATGCTTGAAAACGCTTGGAGAAAATGAAAAATAAAAACAAGAAATAAGATAACAATATTATCTACATAATGTCACATTTACAACATTTGTTGCATTTTGGTTTACGAATTGAAAGTTCATCATCATCCAAGTCTTCGACTTCAGTTACACAACTTTCATTTGATTCAGTGATTTCTTCACTTCTATTCTCTTCACACTCTTTCATATAAATGTCATTTCTTTTCATGTCAATATCTAAACTTTCAAGAATAGCCTGTACTGTTTGTTGATCATAAAAGCACCAAAGACCATCCCTCATGAATTTCCATCTTAGAGTGATTGGTTTCTTATATGGTGACACTTTCTGAAAGAAGTGCTTCACGTCTGATTTCATCTCATTTTCAGTTCCCTCAATTTCTACAATGAAGGCAGTTGATTTAAGTATTAAGTCCTCTAACATGTTCTGAAAGTATACTCCTCCTGTCTGTAGTCGACCCGGCTTGCATTCTAAACCAACAAGGTAAGCAGATATGGTGACCCAGGTTTTGTAATCATTACCAAGTGTCAACAACATTAGATATTTTTCCTCTTCGCTAAATGAGAGAGCGTCAACTTCCAGCTTATGGATTTTTGTTATGTTTAGGTCCATAAGCAAATTAACAATATTTCGGTAGTCTTTATAGCTGCGTAATGTGGTAATTCTTGCAGATTTCAATTTTGGTGGTGGTAATACACTACCTTGGGATTCCTTGTACAGAGCTAGAAATTCCTTGCAAATAATTGAAGGAGTGTAAATGACAAGGGTTTCTTCATCCTCGACCATGCTGGGTGGTATTTTGAGAAAACTTCCAACAAATTTATCAAATGGTTCTGGATCTTGAATTGAATTTGTATTAACTGCTCTGCTGTCTAATTTTGATTAATGGATTGTAAGGAGTTGTTGGTACAGCTCGATGAATAGCTCATTATCTTTCATTTTGAGCATTCTCTGTATTCCAATGATTGTTGTTTTGCAACTTGATAATTCACGGTTTGTCAGAAATGGGGAGATATCCTTTGTAACACTGAGATAAAGTGCAGTAAAAAACTCTTGGAGAACTAAGTGACGAAATTGATAAGTGGCTGCTTTGATATTTCCAGTCTGGTACTTTACTAGAAAACCAGTCTCTTCCAAATGGAAAGGACATTGAAGCCACTGGATATCAGTTTCGCTAAAAACAACTTGATTCTCCATATAAGTTTTAACTGATAACTCCATCAATGCATATAGGACATTTAAAACTGTTTTATCTTCAACTACAGCCATCAAATTTTCGTACTGTTTCAATTCTCTTTTGCCGTCTCTCATGTGGTTCCTCAGAAAAACAAGGGTTGTGAAGATATACAGCTCTGTATGAGTGTTGATTTCATGGTTTATCAAACCTTCCTGGTAAACACTACATACAGTGAAGAGAAATATGGGCACTTTGGCCATAATGCGCAAATTGTACGATTGTTCTATTAATTTTAGGACTGCATCACTTTTCTCCTTGTTTTTATCACCGAAAAAGTTTTGAATGTACTTTTTTATGTTCTTTTCATTGAATCCACATACTTCAACAGTCTTGCGATTTGAATTGATTGGAGTTTGCTTTTTCACAAACTCACATGCCTTTGGGCGTCCACATGCTATGGATCTATGGTTTCTTAACCAATCTCCTTTCGGATTAATTAGCTCAAATACAATTTTATTTAAATTGCTCATTGTGTGGTTTGATGATCGGTCAATAGAGTAGATATCTTTCAACTCATCTAAACCATCAACTATTATCAACACTTTTTCAGAGATCTCCATCAGGTCTTTTAATTGGATCAAGTCAAATATTTCTGGGTATTTCAATGCAAATAAATCCTCTAAGTTTGAAAGCTCACTTGAAATGCTATTCAATTCACGACAAGTGAATTTGAAAACAAAGTCAAACTCAGCATTAGTGTAAAGCTCATCTTTAGCCCACTTTAGCGTGAACATTTCCAGCAGGGTCGATTTACCAATTCCCGCGACTCCACGAATGCACAATAATTCATCTCCTGCTAAGAAGATCTGATCCACAGCTCTGTGCGCAGTTGATGTTGGTAGGTATGGTTGTTCCATCAATGCATTACGATCAGAGTTTGTCCATTCTTTGTCTACAACTGACGAGGGCAACACAACCAGATCTATGTAAACATCTTCCCTATTTCTATAATTTGTATCCTCTTCAGACTTTCGTAGAGGCTGTTGCATCAGGCATTTGATCAATTCTTTCATGTAGTGTTGTCGCAGCTTTGTTGATGCAGTGTGTAAGGCTGAAAATTCAAATTCAAATTAACTTAGCGATCTTATGAAGTGTCTGTAAATTGTTCTTCTCAAATACCTTAATTCCCTTAAGTCCTTTAATTTTTACGCACCCTTAGTCTTATCATTTTATCGTAGTAGTATATTTTTCTAAAATTTAAAAATTAAAGAAAAATTAATTATTAAATTCAGCAAAAACAATACTTTTAGTGTTTGAAATGGTTTGACCATATAAAACGAAGGGAGAAAACAAAGAGTTAATGAATATCTCTTGACGCTTCCAAAGCTAAAATGTAAAAGCTAAAAATAGCCAAAATATTCGTCACTAATCACCCTTTAATTTTTGCGTGTCTAAGTGTGTGAAAATAGACCTTATTAAGGGAATTAAGATACTGAAAAACGTGTTTAACGTGTACAGATAAATTGATAAATTCCCTTCCGAAGATTTTCAACCATAATACGGATTCTATAAATTCATATGATGGGAAAAAACACCTGATTTTATTCACAGTACGATAATATTATACATAATTTTCCTTTGGAAATACACAGTTATAATTTTCCTTTGAAAATGCACAGTTAAAATATTTCCTTCTAAAATACTGATGAAAATTTTCCTTTGAAAATACACAAAATTTCCCCTACAAACTCAATTCTCCAATTGATAGAGGAAGGTCCAACTTAAATTTGAGGCTTAACTTTTTAAATTTGATTCATTAGTTACTAAGTTATGACCTTTTTAAGTTAGATGCATTTTTTCCAAAAGTGCATCAACCACCCAGTATATATATTTTAATTTTTAACATCTAGCACTGAAGATGGTTTTACCGAAAAGCTTTTGCTGAAATAAAATAAAACTTTGTTGTTTCTTTATTTATTTATATGGAATGGCTGATTTGAACCAAACACCCAGTATAACTTACCTTTAAAAAAGTGTGAAAAATACAGATCTTTCTTGATCTCTGATCTATACTTTTCTTGTTCTTTGGTGTCATAGCTCGACCAGAATTTAATTTTGCAATTCACAGTTTCAAAATAGGAAATTTTGCGAACTTTAATTTCACGGTTCATGGGATTATGTGGCTAATTTAGGGGTCAGTATTTTAGCAAATTGATTTTTCTGTGTTTCGTGACAATTTAAATCAAAGTCCACAAAGAATTCTTTCAGTTAAAATCTCTCACCTTAAGGTATGGCGGAAAATCGAACAGCCACATGACCTCAATTAACTGTAGCAGGGGGTATCAAAATAAATGTTACCTTGAGTAATTAGAGTCTTTTGTTGAATGTGATGTACCACTTGATGTCTGCCAATCAATTCTAGCTGTTTTTTAATGTTGCACCATGCCACTTTCTTCAATTGACATACCAGTACATTTTTCCAATTGGTACGCGATGCTTTGAGAAGTTTCTTGAATTTCTTTGTCTCTTCCTCACTCTCAGCATTGATGATATAAGGGCTCTTCAACATTTTCTTGATTTCTTCTTCTGATAGTTGCTCAGAAATAAACTCCAAAACAACATCCAGGCAGTATGATTCTGAGGTTAAAATGAAAATATCACTTATCTTTACTTTGTCATCATTTTACTGATTTTTTTTCTTCTTTTTGAATTGATTTTTTTACACATTAGTATTCTTTGATTTAACAAAGCTTTAGATAATAAAAAAATTTCAGAGTAGCCAAGGTACCTGGGTACTTGAGGTACCTTTTTAGGTTAAAATTGTTTTAAACACAGACTTAGACTAGAGCTCTCCTTCAAAATTACAAAGGACATTGTTTACCAAAATGGCCCTTCAAACGAGATACAATTAAAATAAAATTACTTTCACAACACAAGTGTTTTTGCTCCCACAAGAAGACAAAAATATTTTCGCTCAGAATACTCAGTTATAACCAATCATTTTCCCTGATATTTTTTCCAAAAAAAGTGGAATATTCTTTGATATTGAATGGAAAATGACTAGATTTTCTCTGACCAAGTTAAACTTCTTTTGGAAGGCAATATTAATTTTGAAAGTTGGGTAATTTTAAGTTTTATTGAAATCAATTTGTAGTCTATTTTTCATTAATTGGGAGGACCACCCACCATGTTGAGTCCGCCCGGGAAATTTTTTGGATTTTGGAAAATAGAGATTCTTAGATTAGCTGAAACCCTTTCTGGTTTTAAGCATTTTGAAAAAAGAATTCCCTTGACTTTTCCAGGCAGTCTATGGCTTAGGGCCACTACTTTGAAAATAATATTAAAAAAGATGGAACCATCTCCATCCCCCTTTATACAACTTTTGCTGGAAATTCTGCTGCCCTTGATAGAAACTCCCCCCCTTTTTTTCTTAAATTTTAAAAAATCCCCCCTTTTTTTAAATGGCCTTTTTTCAGGGCCCCTTTATTTTAATGGAGGGGGCAGAAACCATGATGGCTGAATAATTTATCATGTAAATATCTTTTAAAGTAGCTTTAAAATTTTCCAAAATGGTCATTGATGAGATTTTTTAATGAAAAGTCTTTATGGTTGAGTGTAGACTAGACTGTACTCCAGTAGGCTCAATCAATGACATTGTCTCCCTCAGTTGACTTTTTACAGTTTGATATTTGCTGTTAAAAGGAGTTTTTTGATTTTACCTGACGAGTGTGATTGGTTTTCTTTTATATTTTCTTTTAAATGTTGGACTTCTTGCTCGATGGTCGTGCATTGGAAAGTCATTGCTTTTATGTCTTCATTATTCAAGTCTTGTTGTGTACCAAGGTCTGAGATCTTTTGATCGTTTGATTTTTGTCCTAGATCCAAGTTTGTTTGGTGGTGAGTGATATTTTGTATATCTTGAGTGTTTGAGATTTGCTGTAAGGTGAGGGCATCATGCTTGGCTTCTAGTTGAGCTAGGTATTGAAACAATGATTTTAAGACAGTCTCGTGTTGTGGGTCTAGTGATATTGTTTTTAATTTGGTAGTATTAAACGTGAACCCTGAATTGTTTATAATTTGTTCTCCTTCACTCCATTTCTGGTTGAAAATAATTTGTGTGATTTGTTTCGGCTCAAAGTGGTGCAAAAAATTCCTCCATTCTCTGGCTCTGATAACAAATGCTGCTATACTGGTGTCATTGACGGCTGGGTTTTTGTCATTCCACCCTTTGAGGGGCGCTGGCAGGGTGGTTAAATTCCGAATTAATATGCAGATTAACGTCACGTCGAACTGGCTGGAATCTGTCGAGAGACCCATCGGTGGTAGTAGCAAATCCATTTGGTCCTTTTGAATCAGTTTTCTATTCAACAGTTTGGTGACCTGTTTTCGATGTTTCGTTGCGAGTTCTTGGTATAATTGCTGTTGGTTCTGTGGCAAGCCTTTGTATGATGGATCTTGACCCACGTTGTGAAGGATGTGAAGTAGGAAACATTTTAGAGGTTCGTGTAAGAAAGTGGCCAAGCGTAACCAGAACTGGATATCTGTGATCAGTGTGGCGATTGTTTTAGATACTGCCATGTGTCTTGGTAATTCCTAATGAGTAGAAAAACAAATTTATAGAACTCTTTAAAAAATCTTCTATGGTTTAAAGGAACGTAAACCCCAAAACAAAAAATGAAAATCAAAGTTAGCAACTAATAATTATTAGCATGTCTGTAATCCTTAACTTATTAACGAAACATTAATTTGCAGAAAAGTGAAGGGATCCATGTAAAAGTAGAGGATAATAGCTAATTTCCCAATAGCCGTAAAAAATCAGGAAATACACATAACAACACAACAACAAACTCACAAACGCATCACAGGACAAAACAATAATAATAATAAAAAACATGCATGCATACATGCACTTACGTCTCCAAAACTGTTTTTTATCAAACAAAAAAAATACATGGTGATCCCCATCAAAATGTCGTTTGAAAGTAAATTCTCCTTTTTTTAAACAAGAACCGCATACTTACCGTTCACAAGAATACAACGAGTGCTTTAATTAAAGAAATCGGTGTTGAAAATAGAGCTTAGTTTGATTTAGTTCTTATATCGAGTTGTTCTTATATTTTCTTCTGTAAAAAATGGTATTTGTATACGACTTACACTCTTTTTTATAAGAACCAGTAGTTTTCGGATGTTCTTAACTTTGATCCATAATTTTCTCCAATTTTCCACCCCACTCCAATCTTAGATATTTGCCTAAAATGCTTCCTTTGGTCTAAGCTTGAGTTAGGAAAATTCCGAATGTTTAAATTTTGAGTTCTTTTTAGCTTTTGGTAAAATTTACCATCAAATCTGAAGCTCGATGTTCTTTTAAAATTGTTCTTATAAAAAAAGAAGAGTGTACCGCAAAATAATGGATCATAGTTTTAAGTTGTTTTATCTTGATTGACATGTGACGAACGTAAATCGACATCAAATTCTAAAAATATAATCTAACTTACATTTTTCAATTTTGTTCATGTTTAGTTGCTACAGATATAAAGTTGAAAATTTTCTTAACTCGCCGTGTCTCAGATGAACAAAGGGTGACATTTAGTCAGTTTGTCGAATATCCACACACGCGGCCGCATCACAATAATTAAATTGACGCTCTTTAGCTCGACCAGCTTTTGTTGTTCCTTTCGGCTGACAAGCTTTTTATGAATGATGCTCTCATTATCTCAAAATCTTCGGTACCTCAAACTTTAACTACCTCCGATCTCGGTTCTCGGTTCTTTGGAGAGGCCCTAAACGGCGACCCAAATCATGCTCTAAAGTTTTGTCAAATCACGATCACTTTCAGATTTCAACTCGTGCAATGATACCGTTTCTCCAATTTAGTGCGCCCTCTAATTGGTGCGGATGGTCTTTGTTTCGGAAAATGAAGAATTTTTTCACCTGTCCTCTATTTGTTAGTTTTAGGGAATTTTCAAATAATTTCCTGGTTTCTACATGGAAGAAATTTTAGAGACAATCTTTTTGCAACAGACTTTAGTTCAAGAGCTTTGAGTGCATTAAAAATCAAGTTAGAGATTGGCAGCTGTAATTATTGCATACACGTTTTTCCAGGGGGGGGTCGGTACTAAGTTGCAGGACCCAGTGCCGGTGGGGTGGTCTTAAAAGGTAAGGGAAAAACAACTTAGTACCATGGTACTAAGTGGTGGTCTTTATTGATACAAAATGTTTTACAACTTTGTATCAAGGGAC
>JAUJPO010071466.1:0-11704 GCA_032270745.1 Tiaropsis multicirrata
GTCCAAACTGGTCCGTTCCCCGTCCAAGCGACGTCCATTTGGTCCATTCTTCGTCCCAGTGACGTCCATAACGGACGAAAAAAAACGGACGAGTTCCGTTTCAATTAGACCGTCCCCAGGACGTCCTCCGGCCGTCCGCACCAGACTTCTTCTCGTCCAAAATGGACCTTGTGAGGACGTCCTTTTCCCACTAGAAAATTTGCCTCTTTTCTGTTTGTTTTCTGTTCATCAGTCAGTTTTGGCTCAGGCGTTTCTGGACTTTAGTGTATTTTTCATAGTTTTTCTAGAATAATTTCTTTAAGTTAAGTTAGATTTCATTTCACTTGTTCATTCATTCTTGTTTGTCAAAGTTTCATTTTTTAAGTTTTCTACTAAATCAATTTATTTTCTTGTACTTTTATTTGTCATTTTTTTGGTCACTTAGTTTTGTCATTGTTCTGGTTTTCAGTTTGAACATTTATCAATCACGTTACAAACAAGTCTTTTCTGTGCAGAACACTATGCAAGAGTTTAAATTAATTTAGAATCTTATAAAACAAAAAAATCTTCTTACATTTGTGGCTGTGTCATCATCATCACCATCATCATCGTCGTCATCACCATCTTCGTCACTTCCACCTTCCTCCTCATCGTTTGTTTGTTCTTCATTCTTAAAAGAAAACATTAAGACTAAGCTGAAAATATTATCCTAGTGACCAACCAAAAACAAATGTTTACATAGTGGGGACGTGTTCAACTCATCTATCTGTAAGTACTTGCTTAATTTTAATTAGCCCTAAGCAAGGTATTAATTATAAAAATTCACCTTTTCACAAAAATCATTTTTGCATTCGCTGCTTACGACATCACCATTAGTCTAAAAATGTAAAAAAAACATTGACAAATTTATAACATCGCATGTAATTTAGTACACAAATGAATTACTTTTTAATCACGCTTTAAAAGTACTACTTTTAAAAATAATGCTGACAGATCATGATCAGTTCCAAAACTGTAACCTATGTTTTGTGATATTTCACATAATCTAACTTTGACAAGGGGTCAAATCAGGTGAAATTATTGAAAATATTTGTACTTAAAACTTATGAAGAAACTGTAAAAGAATGACTTTCTCTATCAGAAGATTGATAGCCTAAAAAATCAGGTGCCTTTTTTGATTTGCTTTTAAGTTAGAATTTAGTTATTGTTTGAATTCTATTATTCATAACTTTTGTTCTCAGTTAAATTTTTTGTAGCATAATCAAATCAGTTTCAGAAGATTCTGATAAAGAATACATATTCCATATCATTCCTGACATTGACTGAATATTCAAAAAAATAACTCACATCCAATTTTGTTGGAAAAGATTCGAAATCATCACACTAAAAAATTAAAATAAATTATATATGCACTATAAATTTCATTGGTAATTGCTAGTTAGATACTTTAATGGGATAAAATTTTGCGGGAATTAAATATTGCGGCTTTCAAAGATTTTGGCCTGATCTGCAAAAATAAGTCCCCAAAAAATACGGAAATATATAATCCCTGCAAAATTTTTTATCCGATTAAAGCATTAAAGCGCTTGTGTTGCAACTTGCAAATTTAGCATAAGATATTATGTTGATTAAAAAATCTGGTTAAATAAATTAAGAGTAGATGTCGATGGATCTGGTGAAATTAATCTCCCTGACCAGGTAGTAATCAAAATCGTAAAAGGACTGGTTTTACTCTTGACTGACATTAATATTAAGCGAATAGTTGACCTAACTTACTCAACATTTACTTTTAACTCTATTACTATAAACAGAACATAAACTGATAAGTCTGCCTAAAGAAAGAAAGTTTGCTGATATTTTAACACATACACTGCTCCGCCAGGGCATCTTCTCTATATCATCTCCATAATCATACCTAAAATATAGTTCACATAAACTTAGACTCAAATCAGCAATCCTAAACTGGAAAGACCAATGTTCTGCAACATTGAAAATATCTTTGAAAAATAATTCACACAATTCTATATCTCAAGAATCAACTCTTTTATATTTATTAAGATAAAATTAGAAACACACTTACCTCAGCTCGGTTCCTGCAACAATTGCCTCAGTGGCAGTCAAAACCAAATGAACCGATTTTGTGGCATTGTGGTAATGACGGACCATTTTACAATTTGCTGAGTTGAGCCCATCATTCACAAAGCTTAAAAACCAAAGAAGTAATTGAAAGAGCTTGTAAAAACATTGAGAGGTGTAATGTAATGAGGTGTAAGATAAAACACATCTACCGATATAGTTTTAGTAGTACATTAGACAAAAAATTTAACATACCGACACAAGCCTTTGCTGTTCGTTGCATCGACACTTTAAAGACAAAAATCAGAAAAAACACTTATTTGTTATGCTTATATTTGATTAACTCAAAAGATAGGGAAAGATAATCATTCATATTGTATTCACTCTCGAGACTGTAATTCCCTCATCTTCCTTTAATTGATTAATAAGGTTTAACTTAAATCTTGAGGTATAATTTTTCAAATTTGTTTCATTAGTTACCAAGTTATGACGATTTTAAGTTAAATTTTACTTTTCAAAAAGTACAAAAACAATTCAAAAAATAAGTATATAAGGTATAAGAAAAGGCTTCTTATTTAAAGCTTTTCACCAGAAACTTTTTTTTTAAATGTTATCAAATTTTTTCTTGCCATCTTATATAACATTTTTTTTTTCAAACTGCATTTTCAAAATAGTATTACCTCATGATTTTACTGAGCCTGTTGTTAGGTTTAGAGTAGCTTTAATCATGTTCAACTTCCAGAATTTTTAGAATTAATTTCCAGATTTTATCACAATGAATCAAGCTTGACTTTTCATAATACCTACCTGAACCGCTTGTTGTCAGCCCCAAGAACATCAAAAAAAATAAAACACCCTATTCCATGTTTCGTATAGGTTTTCTCCCTCTCCAGAGCCTCCTTTTTGCTGATCTTTTCACCTAAAAAGCAGATCTCAATGTTCACATATATGAGACTTCAGAAATTTACCTTAATAAACTTTTAAAACACAAGTTTAAAATAGCATACCTCCCCTGAATTTGACTAACAACAAAGAAAATGAGTATATATATCAATTGTCTAATGGTTAGTTGAAAACAGAAATGCTTTAATTTCAGGCATTAAATTTTCAGATCTACGTTTCTTTATCTCAAAGCATAGTGCTGGAAAATGATATTCTTGTTATACTATCGCTACTATCCTTATTTTTGGAGCTAAATAATAAAATGGAAGTATAGTGCTTGAAAATGATCATCTTGTTAGTATCATTATCCTTTTTTTGGAGCTAAATAATAATTCACAGAATTACCATAGTACTCCAGCAACATCTGGTCCTTCACACGGTCTTTCATAGTGAAGAGTCCTTTACCTATAGAAGCAAGAAGTTTTAAGTAAATTAATTGCAAAATAAGAACCTTTTGATATTAAAACTTTTCAAAAAGGTTTAAAACGAATTAGACACCCACAGTAATCCTCTCCATGTCTACACTTTTTTAATTCATACTAATGATCAAAGTACATGCAAACTCCAGGACTGTAACAAACTTTTAAGGCATAGCAAGGAAAAATAAAATTATTTTAAAGTGCCTAAGTGTATATTAAGTACTTACCAATTTTTTTATTTATGAACCTTACTGCATATCCAGCAGGATCTTGCCCCAATCCCAATAAATTTACCAACTCATTGTTGGGTTTCCTCCCTCGTTTGCTCATTTTATATTATACAACTAAAACATAATATACATGATTTTTGAGGGGATGCATTTTATAATTATCCCTTACATATTATATACATCTTTTCTGGTCCCCTGCTAAGTACAAATGCCCTGTTTGCACACACAGTATGGTTTATTAATTGGTTAAATCAAAGTCGTTCTCAGGAAATCCGAAACTTGTAATATGGGTATCATGAAATTATATGCTACAATGTAGAATGTTAGGAAAGAGTCATCATACTTTTGATAGTCTAAATAAAGACTTTGAAGGGCCTAGGAGTTTGCAAGATCCATAGCTCGAATAAAAAACCCATCAAAGTTCAACTATATGATGAAAGTATATCACTACCATAGTTCCTCAAATAACCACCACATTTTTAGGTACGGCAGTTAAAAGAGGGCGGCCCTTATATTGAAAAAAATCTACAGGGCCGGTGCTTATTGGAAGGCAGCGCTTAAAAGAGGGCGTGCTTACTGGAGGGCAGCACTTAAAAGAGGGCGGCGATTATCAGAGGAAATACGGTATCCATATGATGTTTCTGGTTATCAATTAAGAGTGTGTATGTGTATGTGTTTCAATTAAGAGTGTGTATGTGTATGTGTTTCTTTCATTTTTAGTTTTATTTACAAATAACACGAAAATATAAACATATAAACGACCCAGTACAAAATGCATAATGTATGACAAATATTGCATGACGCATAATACCTTATTTTAAATAACTCAAGTTTTATCAACTCAAAATAACTCTTCAATTTTAAAGGATAACTTGAATAGTCTTCGGAACTCGTAATCCATAAGCCAAATAACTTGTAAACTAAAATTCAACACGGAAGTGTGATTTGAGCCTTCTCGGCCATCGTAATTATTCATTATGCATTTTGCGATCTACATTATGCGTTATTCAGTTATGCATTTTGTACTTGGCCTATAAAAAAGATAAAAAAATCATAGTTCTAGATGTTCATAGATGTTTGTGTTGTGGTGTTGTGGTTGTTGTTGTGGTGTTGTGGTTGTTGTTGTTGTTGTTGTTATGGCTATGGGTTAGAAAAAATTAAAATTAAATAGTTTTATACAGATGTATACATAGTGCATTTTTCATAATTGATGCTTAGAGACTGAGAAACACATCTGATAGAGTGGTTGTAATAGAATAATGTGCCATTATGGATCTACTTTTAGAAACCTTGCAAAAAGCAACACTACAATATGGCTTCTTTACACTCAATTTCTAAGCTTAATCCATCTTGTTCTATTTAGAATTTCAAGATCTGGTTGAGTCGGTTAGGTGAGTCTTTATAAAGGAATACAGCCAATATTTCAAAATATTTTGGAAATAATTACTGAAGGTACTAATTTTGGCAAGTATTAATTTTGGCGCACTAGAAATATTATAATCCAAAATCGCAACCTTAAGTTAACTTTAATACTAATTTTTACGCATTTGTGGGCATCTACACAAAAATGTGCCAAAATTAATACCTTGAAGGTAACAAAAATAAATATTGCAAGGTTACTCACACTGAGATGATCACTTCATCCACCTCAACCTTGGTTGAACATCTGATATATCTAAGAATTAAAAAATTTAAATCAAAATTAACTAAAGGAACCCCTTAACCAGTCTTTGCCCTGAGTAAATTACAGGTGTGTTGCAATTCACACATGCAAGACATTTTAGACACTTTTTGACACCAATTAGCCTTGAATTACTGTAATTGGTTGAGTTCTTATTTCTATACTCTTGAAGCCTCCGAATGTTCTTAACATGTTCCTAATCTTTTGACCTTCCGAAGCCTTATGTTCTTATATACTTGGTTCTTATAAAAAAAACGTGTATGTTTGTAAGTATGATTCAAATGTGTGAAAAATATTCTATCAGAATAGAGGAAATTCTATCCTACAATTTGTCAATACAGATAGAGTATTACCGTGCTTGACCACTTATGCTATAACAAACGCACGTTTCTTTTGTTAACTGAGACGTTCATTCATTCAACAACTTCGCATCAACTGCTGGCTTGAGTACAGGTACCATTTTATCTAAAATGAAATACAACATTCAATTTGACTATTACTGTATGTTACTGTAGGTATGATTCAAATGAGTGAAAATATTCTATCAGAATCAAGGAAATTCTATCCTACAATATGTTCAATATGTCTAATCATTTAACTCCTGCTTTATAATGTAGAGTAAACATCAGAGAACATTTTTCTATTGCTTTGTTTAGAAGTGAATTGTGTTTAATTCAAAACTATTGTAATATTTAGTGTTATTAAAATAAACATTTTTTTTATCTTTCATTATGTTAAATTTAAATGAACCATAAACAGACTAAACATATTTTTGGCACATGTGTTACCGTCAAACTGTTTAACATGGGAACCTCCAGTAAAAACATGGGATCACCAAATATCTGGTCTTCTTTTTGACGAATTTGTTTTGACGAATTAACCAAAACAAGAATGAACATATCAGATTACTCCAATGCAATTAAAAAAAAGACATAAAGTTAAAGTCGTAAAATTCTGTTTCTCAAATTCTCAAATTCTGTTTGATTGATATACTTGGTGCAAACTAGAACGGCATTGAATTCTACTTTCGTTTTCAAACATCAACATTCACAAGATCTTGGAAGGTCATCAAAATGGCGTGTTTTTGGCTTCCCATGTTTGACTGACATGTTAAACGGTTTGACGGTACTCTATCAACTGTCAAGAAAATGCAGTTTCAAAGCGAGTGAAAATTTTTATCAGAGGCTATAAGGTGAAGAAGATGATTCCTACAGGCATGATTTTAGCTTGGGCAGTGAAGAAAGAGTTAAAATAAAAGAGATTAGAAAAATAATCCAAAATAATTTTTTCAGGATTAACAGATATTATATTGTATATATATAGTATGGAAAATATGAAAATCAGAAATAATTTCAGCCTTACGATAAAGCAAAGATAAAGGCCATAACAATAGCCAGAAAGACAATTACAATGGT
The DNA here is from genome assembly GCA_032270745.1 of Tiaropsis multicirrata. Taxonomy (NCBI): domain Eukaryota; kingdom Metazoa; phylum Cnidaria; class Hydrozoa; order Leptothecata; family Tiaropsidae; genus Tiaropsis; species Tiaropsis multicirrata. Next base: position 6,743 of record JAUJPO010071466.1, read on the forward strand.
GACAAGCACATACATTTTCAGTTTTTTGTCTCTGAAATTTAAAACAATAATGTTACAAGGTATATATACTTTAAAAGGATTAAATTTCGCTATTTTGCAATTTTTTTCACTTTCCACACAAAATTTGGGTCATTTGAAAAACTAAATCCACACAAAATTTCTCAAACTGCTCAGTCGTGAAATTAAATCCAAAATATTTTGCAACTTTTTTGGCTCGCAAAATTTCATCCTACTAAAGTAATGAAACAGGGAAACTAGTTTTCCAAGCATCACATTTCATCAAGTGTGAACCAAGATAACATAGACATCTACGGTACTCCTCTTAGTAAAACTGACTGGAGGTTCAATATAGATTCCGTAGATGCAGATTTCCCATATTGCAGATTTCCCAAACACTAGATCTGACTACAACCAAGTATGAGGCTTGAAAACCTTTGACCATTCTCTGTGGTGTGTGTCTTGGGGTAGTAATATACCCATGTTGTAATTACTGTCAAGTTATACAACATGCACACTCTCGTTACAACTTGCACACCACCATCTTGAAGACTTCGCTGGTTGCAAATGATAATGACGGCTCAAAATTGAAAGCGAAACTTAATTTATAACTCTGCGGGGAAGCTCACTCTTCCCGCATTTCGCTTTAAACTCTCTTTTGATTGGTCTAAAAAATTGTGCGGCGGAACAACCACATGACCATAATAAACAAATTCATTAACCATTTAATAAAGACTTGCAGCAGAGTCGAAGTTTTTTATATTTGATTTTGATGGGGGAATTGTAAATTGTAGCCAGGTAGTTATATTGCTGGTTATTCAGTCAGGTCAACTAGATAAAAATTGTATAATTTTTTATGTCTTGAAAACGTGATTATAAACACCACACATTGAAAAAGACTTGCATGGACAAGCGTTAGAGTAATTTATATTACCGTAATTTGCCCTATCTTTGTCAACACTTTTCTTTTTTCTACATTCTGAGCAGCATTTAATCATTGATGTTCTGTTTTAAAATGATGCGTTTTTGATCTAGTTGACCCAGCTCTTATTTGTCTCTGGACACGAAAAACAAATTCCTTGCAACCCTGCTGATACACCGGACATTTCGCAAATACTGGAAAAATCACCAGACAGAAGGCTGGTGTACTTTGTTTCCGAGTGAAAAAATTGCACCGGATATTTTTCCTGTGGCACTCTCCTATATCATGCGCAGCGGATGAGGGCGTTTTCTTAATGTTCCGCCATTCCGCCCAGTTCGGTGTAGTCCAGTGCACGCTTTGGAAAATTAATTGTATTTTCCTCAACTGACAATACTATACGGGTTCCCCATCTAATATAATATATGCCCACCAAGTGACCATGTTGACACAATTTTTTAAGCCACTTGATATCCATCTTTTTATTCTAGAATCTTGTAACTACTTCATAAATTCTTAAACAAGGACCTCCTTCTCCAAACTCAATGTTTAAATAATTAATTTAAAAAATCACCGGACACAGAAAAAACTACACCAGAATGTCCGGTGTATCGGCAGGGTCGTATTCCCCAGACTGTTCAGGGATTTGGGAAGGTTATTGTATGATAGAGACATTGTTTTTGAGTTGTACATTTGGGAGCTCTTTTAATATTCAGCGTGTGCCCTGAACATGGGCGGGCCACACCTAGGGTGTGGTTCAATGGAATTGTCTTCAACGAGCTTACCCTAATACTGACCTGAGCTTATCTGATCTTAATCTAGTTAAATCTCTTGCCTCTGATCACTGTCTTGGGGAATACTGAGCATCCCCACCCCCTTTTTCTCCTATTCTGTTCTTTTATTTACAGCCTAAAAAAACTAAAAATTTACTTATTTATATCCATGTAAATTATTTTAAGGAACTTAGGTGGCCGTTCTTCTATATTAGCCTTGGCTACAGGGCGGTCTCCCTCCTTTTTTGTAATGTTTCTATGTCTTTGTACTTTTTACTCTCTTTTTTAAAAAGGAAAATAAATAGTTACTTACTTACTTACTAGGGTCGTCCATGCCGTGGGTCGTATATTATATGTAATAACCTAGTACGGGAGATCAAGGTTCGATTCCCACTTGCAGCGGCTCACTTGGCAAAGTGAGCATTCCTTCGCCTGGGTCAACCTATGCCATTTGAGGGGAATTGGGTAGTCAGTCCAAGGTTGCTGACGGGATACAAACTAAAAGAGTATCCATAGGCTTGAAAAATAGTCTTGAAAAGCATCCTGCAATTGAAACCAAGTAGGAAAAAAAAGTAGAAACCTCATTAATTTTACCAAGACTAAGGTGAGTTGTACTAGGAGAGCCCCAAATAGTTATACAATAGTTAGCAATGGTGATATTAGGTTTATTTCTTGATAAAAATCATACTACCTTGCAAAGTATACCCAAGTTTTGTTGTTTGAGATGAAACAGCCTGACAGTAGAAATACACTCTTCATCAATGTCAAAACCAAAATAATTGACATACCATTGTACCCTTATATTGTTTGTAAGGTGAGCAATGAACAACATGAAAAAAAACTGCCAAATTATGATTACATTCATATAATCAGCTACCAGAATTCACTGCACAGCAAGAGTGTCTATGTCTACCTACCGCTAAATACGCCATTATGAAATTGGACACGTGATCATTTTCACGAAACAATTCTATCTTAAGGTTGGAAATCGAGCGAAAATGTGGGATTTCTATCCTATTATGATGCAAGTCTATCTTAGGGGCGGAATTTCTATCCTGTTGCGATGCAAATCTATCTTTGGGGACACCATTTCTATCCGATTGCGATGCAAGTCTATCTTAGGGGCGGAATTTCTATCCTGTTGAGATGCAAATCTATCTTTGGGTACACCATTTCTATCCGATTGCGATGCAAGTCTATCTTCGAAGAGGGATTTCTATTCCAAAAGGCTGCAAATCTATCCGTAGCATGAGAAATCTATCCTACGAGAGGAGGAATTCTATCCGAAATAAAAAATCGTTATACTTTTAATTATTTAATTATATATCGTACGTAATGGTCACGTGATAAAAAAAATTATTAAAAAAAAATCATAATTATCTTTGGAAAATTATATAAAGGGTATGACACCTTATTATAGTAAAAAACACCATAGTTCACTCAGGTTGATCAGCAAGTGGGAGAAAACAAGCCAAAAATGACCACCGTTGAAGCGATAATTGACAAACATTTTCATGACAAACTTTCATTCAATTCTAGCTTTATTTAAATAAATTTGCCTCAAAAAACAAATTTAGTGTAAAACAAATTTGCCGCAAAGGACAAATTTAGTGAGAAACAAATTAGAAAAAAAATTATCTTAAATTTTTATTTTTTTGCCGACCGACCGATCCACATTTTGAAACTGCTTCGCCCGTAAAACAACAAATCAACTTGGACTCGCCTTACCTATTTTTCTACGTAAAATCAGAAACATTGAATGACTCTCAATCAATCTTGAGAAAAGTTCATTTTTTTTGCCTATTGTTCAAAAAATCACCATCAAATGAACGCAAAAAAGTTTGACTACCAAAACCACAGTCAAATCAGAATAGAAGCAAAAGTTGATATGAATAAATGATTTTATTCGACATAAAGGTCAAACAACTTACAGTTGAAGCTAACATACTACCACCAAACCAAACAGCATATCTTTGCATAGAGTGAGTAATGACTGCGCAATCAATTGGCTTTGGCTAGAAACAAAAAGGGAGAAAAAAAAAATTAAATGTTTACGACTGGCAAAAATACTTTTGGTTCCACGGTCTGCAAGGGGTAAGATACAAAATATATTGGGTCAGTTAAATCTGTATTGGTCATTTCATGAAATTGAAGGGATAAAATCACACAAGGGTATTATAAGAAGACAGAAAAACTTTTCATGCCTTTATCCTTCCTCCACTTATATCTTCACTAGCTTTTAAACGTTGATCAACAACTCTTTTCAAATCTCTTTGTAAGCGACGTCCAAAATCACGGAACATAGTTGATCCACCGGACAAAACAACATTCTAAAAGAAGAAAAAATTTGCAAAAGATTTTTGAAAAACAAGTCATATAGTGCAGGCGCTGGGGCAACTCTTGTGCGCAAATCACTGCCCACTTGGTTTAACTTTTGACTATGACTAAATGGACCATAGAGATTCCAAAAAAGAAGGCGTAAGAAATTGTTGCTTGGGCGGTTCCACCAAAAGTGGTCATATTATATACCATTTGACGCGAAATTTTATATTGATTAAGAAAAAGGATAGGGTTATGGGTGAAATAATTATCATATAAGGAAATGCGAGCAATTTAATACCAGATTTTAAGCTTTATAGAGCTTTGCCTGGACGAAAGTGATCACAATGACCACTGCGTTTCTGGAAGTTGAGATTGTAATTCAAAGTGTTTTTTGTAAGTTATTTTTTTCATCAAAAATTTTGACTTACCTTATAAAGACCTCTTCTGACATCAATTGGGCAATGTTGGATAGCAGAATCAACAGTTTCAGAAATGGAAGTCGAGAAATCAGGATTGGAAAACTGAAAAAGATGAGTTGATTTATAAAACACAGTGTAACAACAATTAAAAAATAGAGAAAAACTTGCTCAAAGACATTACATCAAAATGATATTAGGAAACTTTATTACCAGTAACACCTGCATAACTGACACTGAACTTAAGTAATAGATTTAATACTTATGGCGTGAAATTTTTACCTCGGGATGAAAGAAGATTTCAGGTCCCAAAAACCTTTCATAACCAACGTCAATGGAAAATTTCTAAGAGAAAAAATCAAATCATTTACAATGTACAAACTACTATAACAAATCTGATAATACAGTAATAAGAGATACAAATTACATTTTCTGAAAGAATTAATGCTAAACAAGTAATACATTTTATGGACCTACCTGGTTAAAAAATAAAATTAACCCTTAACGCCATAAGAATGAACGAACGAATGAATGA
>JAUJPO010071477.1:0-11702 GCA_032270745.1 Tiaropsis multicirrata
TTTGATGTAGAGCATTCGTAGTGCCATCTTTTTTTGTCGTTTTGTTTTTCGATTTTTGTTGTATGTTTGTTGCACCACTTATTGGTTCTGCAACGAGTCACCTCGAACTCGCCATACTACCTCAGAATCGTCAACGTTGAGATCTTTCGCTTTTCCGGTCCATTCTTTAAGTAGAGATCGTTCTGTTGGTGTCAAGTCTTCGGATACGCAAGGAGCTATTTATGACCTTAGACGCGTATGAGTCAGCCTGTTCATAGATTTTCTTTTACAAGTTTTGCTTAGACGAATTATGTACAGGTTGACTCATACGCGTCTTAGGTCATAAATAGCTCCTTGCGTAACCTAGCTAATATACATTACTAATATTTTCGGCCGACTATCCTTGGTTTTGGGCTATTTCTAACTGTTTAGTCGTAAAAATGTGACTTAAAAAGGTGACTAATATTTTCTCAGACCAATAATTTGGTGTGACCTATCTATGTGTTGTCCGATATGGTAATTAAAAATTATAGAAAACAAAAATTGTTCACCAGTAAGTACTAAAGAATATTTTATATTTAATTTTTTAATTTCTTTTCTATTTAGGTGGGAAGGCCACGGTGAAAACGAAGTAGGGTATGATGACGCAACCAACACACCACGAGTCAGAGTTAGTTCCAAATTTTACAGACCAGCAGAAGTGGATTACTTGCAAGGAAACCCGGCTAAAGCAGAAACACAACTAGGCTGGAAAAGGAATGTCACTTTCGAGGTAAATCCTTTAAATCGATTTCGACATACTTTTTGACATCCACAGAATTGATAGAAAGTTTATATTTCTATTTACTGCAGACTTCAATCTTTGGAAAGTATTTATTTATTCATCAATATTTTTGCAACCGTGACAAGGATGTTTTAGTGGATCTAGGCAAGTTGTCTATTATTTCTACATCGTTAAGTTAACGAGTTTCGTCACTTAAATTTTTTGTTTTGTTTTTCAGGAACTTGTCAAAGAAATGGTGGAAGCTGATATTGAATTAATGAAAGCAAATCCAATCGCTTGAGATAGGTGTGATTTTCGTAAGTGTGATAAGCGTGAATCAGATCAATAAAATAGTCATAGCCTGATTGGTTTATGCGATTGTGTATTTTTACTCCAATAAAGATATTTAAAGATACGACTGCGATCTTGATTAATTTTCGTAGCAATTTAAATTCCTTAATATTGTTAATATTTATTTTTGAAGGCTTGATTTTAGCGTCTGACGCCAAAAATTAATTTTGATATTTTGATATTAAAAATACATATAAAAGTTTATTAAAAAAACCTGTAGTTTATAGAATTTTATTTAAAAAATATTTATTTATTTGATAGTTTAATTCTTTTTAATTGTTAGAGGAACTACATTTTTAAAAGTCAAATGTTTTTCATTCCATTTCAAGTCTCATTTCTGACATGAGCCTCTGGCATCTTACGCCTGGATTCTTTTCGGTCTTCAGCCTAGGAGTTCCTGGATCCTTTGGCTTTGGTCACCTTTTTGACCAATTTCAAATTATACAAATCCTAAGTTCTAACTTAATCAAATGCTAGGCTGCTTCTCGTCCTCTAACGAAACGTGCTTATTTTCTTATGTTTCTCATACGTCCAACGGTTTTAGTTGGTCTACAAATCAGACTAATCAAATGCTTGATATTTTTAGTGTGACTATAGACATTTTTCGGTATTAGGGTTTTTAAATTATGAAATTATGATTTCTTATATGACATTATTAATAAAACATTTTATAATTATAAATTACACATATATAGATAGATGGTTATGGGATAATCAAATATATTTTACAAACAAATGAAAATCTTCGTTTTCCTTTTATAAAAAAATAGTTTTATGATAACGTGGGGGCGTACGGATTATCGGTACATCGGTATGAGGCCTTTTTTCGATCGGTATTTCGGGATTAAGGGGGAAAATCGATCGGTACTCGGTATTCCAACCAAGAATCGGTACCGGTAATTGAAACCTTTTTTGGTCGGTATTTTGGTATTTCTTGACAAAACATCGGTATTTCGGGATTCAATTTTTTCTTATCTGTTTTTTCTTGGGTATAGTGGTAACATCCCTGAATCAATACCCCGGAGAAAAAATCCTCTAAAATAGCGAGAAGAAGCTTGTTTTAGTCAATCTCGGAAGGCCCATTTTCAAAATTTTCTTCTTTCTTCGTTTTTTGTATTTTTTCATCGTATGACTGGCTGACTATTTTCCCCTAAAGAAATGGGGTCTTTTGATGAGAGACCTTTCCAGTGGGTCAGAGAGGCAGAGTGTATTTAGATTTTCTGGCTTAGCAATATAAGGGTTTAAATTCATTTTTTAATTTCTCTAAAAGTTCTTTTCGATCCTTCGTCTGATGTATTTCTTTCAAGTCTCGATCAATCTTTATTCTATTTAGATTCGACAATATTCTCTTGTTAAGATTTGACAAAACATTTTCAACTGAATAGTGAATAAAGTTTTCCCAACTGTTAGTTCCAAGGATCACCTCACAAAGTAACTTAGATTGATCAAATGCTTCAAATTCACAATGCGTCAGGTAGAATGATAAGTCGTAGATCCTTTGTAATTTTGAAAGTCGATCTTTCAAATAGTAACCCATGTAGCTGCAATCACTTTCCAGCACACCTTAAAAGGAAAAATAATTTTAGTGGTAAGAAATTTTCGCGAAATTTTAGTTTTGCGATTCAAATATCAAAGTTTTAAAATAGTTAATTTTCGCGATTTATAATATTATGTGGTAAATTTACGGGCTAATTTTGCCTATAAAGGTCAAATTTGAAGGAACAAATATTTTATTGCAAATAGATTTTTCCGTGTTTCGCAGAATTTAATTTCGCGAATAACGCCCAAAGCAAAAATCACTTTCCTGGCAGGCGGGACGGAACGTTGTTTTAACGTTTCAACGCCAGAACGGACGTTGAAATAACTTTTGTTGTGTTTCGACATACCACAATGTTGACACTCATGATCACATTTCATCATCTGCTTCTCATCGGCACTGTGTCTGTCACCAGTAAATGATATACCCTTCCATCTTTCCATACCTTCGACTATAAAAGAATGGAAGCAAATCTGTAAGCTACTGTAAACAAACCATAAAAAAGAACAGCCGAAAATGATGTAATCGGTCTCTCTTGCATGTAGGACAGATTTCCAGAGAAAAAGTCTTGATATGATCCAATGATCCCGAAAAAAAATCAAACGCGAGCTTAGATGTGGGTCTAGAGTTAAACTTTTTTTTCCAAAAAACGCAGTTTGCCTCAACTCCAAAAGAGCAGGTTCAGCTTGGAATCACTTACCAAAGCAAAACGTTTTTTCCTCTATACACTACAGTTGTTTTTATATTTTATTATATTTTTGGCATAAATTATAGATAGATACAAGATAGGTAGATAGGTCCTCCCAATGAGGGAATGGATCCTACTCCTTTCGAAGTAGGAGTTTCTCTTTTTCAAGTAGGAATCATTGCGCTCTCCAGACATCGCCGGCTCCGTGCACGCGACACTCGGATACCATAGTACATAGTAGTGACACTCGAACTACGCGGGGAAGCATAATTACTCTCGCAGGCGTAGGACCTGATGAGTGCCACCACACACCACAATGTCTAGCATATCTACCCACACTCTTGTATCAGAGTTATGGTACTTAATTTCCCTCACATGGTATGGGTTGACCCGGTCGAAGGTGCGTTCATATGACAAGTGAACCGTAGTACCGCAGTGGGAATCGAACTCGGACCTCATCCTGTACGAAAGTCGAGAACGTTGACCACCACACCACTGCGCCTTCTTGCATAAATTAGTATTATTTTACTATGTATACTAGTCCAACGTTAATTAAAGTGGACAGAAAAATATATACAAAGAGGGCTATCAATTGAAAGCTACAGCTGAAATATAAAGGTATCTGTGGCGGATACAGAAGGTTCTCAAAAGCTTTAACGGAGAGTGTTGCTTTTGCTCATATTCCTTATATGGAAGTCAACACTCTCCGTCAAAATTGTTGAGTACCTCCACTGTATCCGCCTCTAAAATTTTCAGTACAAAGTTAAACATAGGACATAATAAACCAAAGGTTACTTTCTCTCAAACCACTTAACCGAACTTCGTATCCTGACGGAGAGTGTGGACTTCCAAATAAGGAATATGAGCTGAAACAACACTCTCCGGCACTGGACAAGACTCGTTTTAATTTGGCAACATTCATCTCCTTTGCATTTCAACCATTTGCAACCCCAAAAACATTCATGAAAACACCATCTACAACAACGACCGCTCCTGGAACGCCTTTCGTCAACATCACGTGTTTGAAAATAATTATCAGATGGTTGAAACGAGTTGAAATGTTCTTTAGGATTTCAAGAATGACTGGAAAATCAAATTTCTCGATATCAATCCATTCATGCAATACATTCATCTCATAACCTTTGAAAATCAAATCTCTATTACTTTCCCTCTTTAAGTGTACCAAACTCTTTAATTTGTCTTTATGCTTATCAAGAATGATTGGGAAAACTTTGAAGGGATGATAAGCTGAGTGATAAGGTGTGGTCTGTGAAAAAGGCATTTCTATAGCCAATCTGCAAACCTCGTTTCTCAACATTTCTTGCGCCATTTTGTAACCCTTTGAGCAGTAAGCATAAAGTTGTAGTTGCCGAAGATGTACATTTTCTAATTTTTGATTCATTTTATGTGCCGAAACCCTCATTGTTATATCAGCAACCAGAAAAATATTAAGTGTATCAATGATTCTCTTTCATCAAAAACTTGAATTAGTAGAATATTGCAAATGACAATTATAAACCCGATTGCAACCTTACCAACCTTTTTTGCTTCCTACTTTGTACAAAAGTTTTGCTGTTCATTAATATCTGCTCAACGAGTGCTAATATTATCTAATTTACATTGGTAAATAGATATTTAATTGATATGAGTTTCAATCGATGACTTCCTCCAAAGGTCTGCCTTAAGAAGAGACAGGTTCAGGCATAAAACAACTGAATGAGTTTGATAAGAAACATTCTATCAGAATTCTGGAAATTTGGCCAAAATCGTTCAGAATTAAATCCTGTACGCCCCCTTCCCCAAACCCATAACGCAGTTCTTGTAAGTCCAATAAAACCTGCGTGTTGTCAAAATTCTCTAAAATTTTAATACCTTAAATTTTAAATAAATTTTTGCGGATCTTGGGCTTTTTATTGACATAAAACAATAGCTTCTATTATAAAACAATAGAAGCCGCAAAAGTCGCAAAAATTAGTTCCCACAAGAATTTTTACCCTTAAAGTGTGCCTCTATATACCTTCCAAACCGTGAATACACCTTTCTCTAGATATGCACAACAATAATTGTTGTTAGCATATTTTTCAGATCAAAGATTGATGTCATGCTTAACCATTAGAGCCCGAAGGACGCATATATGCGTCCTGGAAAGGTGGCTTTACCACACCCAAGTCATTTGACTATAGCTCAAAACCACTTCATTTTAAGGCATATAAACCGCTTTTAGAAAATGCTTTTAGAAAGAGTATGAAAATGGCTTTCTAATGGTACCAAAATCTTTGTCTATATTTCTTGCTACAAGCTTTAACGGCCATTTGAAGTTTGAATTTTTTGTAAAAAAATTGGGAAATTTTTTACTTTTTTCAAAAGTACTGCGGTGTCAAAGGTGGGGGCATCTGAGATAACGGGATCACGGGATTGGGTATATTTCTTAACGAGATTACGGGATTTCGACAAAAAATTAACGGGAAAACGGTATTTAGACTGCCTACCGAGACCGGTATTTGAACCAAAAACTAACGATATTTCGGTAATTTTCAACGATATTTCGGGATTGAGCCAATATATATTTTTAAGTTTATTCTGCTGCAAATCAACAAATCAAGCAATTTATCATTTTTATAGAGAAGGCTAAAGTCTCAAAAGTACATATTACTAAACTAAAGATCTCAAAAGTAATGAATCCGATTCATCGTTACAAAATTCGATCAAATTTATAACCATCTAAAAATTTCTTCTTCTACAAAAGCCTTATTGAGTAACAGTTTTCGCCAATCAAGATAATTGATTTCTTAAAAAATTTCTTCTCTGACGCTGACGTTGACTCCGCATAAATTGCGCACGATCATAGTGTGCACCCCCCCCCACACACTTTGCTGGGAGGGGTTGTTGATTTGGGTCGTAAATGTTGTGCTGGGATTTGCGAATTTTAGGATTCTAGATGGGGGATAAAGGTTATGCTGGGGCTTATTCTTTTAGGTGGGATTTGGGAGTCTTCTGACACATAACATTGATTTATCCAGTATTATTCAAAACGGTTTCGCTTGCGGCGTCATTCTTAACAAACAATCAAAATTACACTCTTTTCTACAAAATTTTATTATTGGTATGCTTTAAAAATACTGTTTTGAGGTGGGACCCTGTTTTTAGCCCGGGCAGCTTCTATTCTCTTAAATTTTTGGTCGAAATTGTCCTAAATATTCTAAATATACTTAATGATATATTGTTAATTTCTTATCATCCTAAGTCTGATGAAAGACTCACCGCAAAATAGTAATATAAGATATAACAGAAGAAAAACAGCTAGAGGTAGAGAGGAAAGATTAGATGTATTTAGGAATAAATACCAAAAATACCAAAAATTTTATCGTAAATGTTCTTATAAATACGTATGAATTAAGCAGTGTCCACAATTTTGCCAAAGCATCCGTTGGCGCTAGTATTCTGGTAGCAAGCATTACATGATTTGACTTTCACATCCATCTGCCTCAAACACTCCAAGCGCACTTGTACTCGAAGGAAGCTTGGTTTCTTCGGTAATTGACTTATATTCCCAACACACTCATCACCGAATTTCTGATAGGCTCTGACGCATTGTTCGAACGACTCGGTCTCTGCTATGCCACTAGAGAATATTGATCTTTGTTCGCTTACTGTGATGCATAGTATAAGAATTGTCAGTAAGCAGGTTAGAAACTTCATTTTTATCGTTTGTCGTTTATTAACCAACCAAGTGATTCTATAATACAATGTAAAATATGTACAAGTGCAACTCCCACTAAATCCAACTCCCAGTCTAGCCATAGAATATTAACAGATTTAAATTAAGGAAAGTCGAGATGTTAGCTAGGACACACATACTCAGGACACACTCATAACTCGACACACCAGCTCCACCAGCCACTTTTTTTATTTTGATATAGTGGCTGGGTTGCAGCGAGAATTCCAAAATGGAATCCAATATTTGGACATCACTCTCCCGTATCAATGAAATAGACCTTTTCATAAATTACGTCACGACCAACGACTGCCTCGATTTGTATTGATCATCACTGTGGTAATAGAATCCCAAGAGAGCTTATCAAAATTTGACTCCATTGATAGATGTGTCATTTTTGAGTCTTGTGAGACATAATCACCTTTGTAATTGTATGAAAACAAGGCAGTCGTTGGTCGTGACGTAATTTATGAAAAGGTCTATTACGTCATAAACGACTCCAGCCTAGGCTGCCCCCAGACAACACTGTTGTATGTATGTTTGTTTTCTCATATTCCTGGTAATTGTTTAGTATCTGCATGCTTTTGTGATTGAAAAATCTCAAACTACAACCCTGGTCATTCGAACAACATTCCTTTTCAGCTTTTCTAGTAAATTATACTGGTGTAGGGTATCTTTTCACCTTCCTCCCTCAATGTTGAGATCTGACTTCGTCCTGAGCTCATCGAAGGAGGGCAGAAAGGGAAGGGGTTAGTCGTAGTTCAAATAAGAAAATTCCAATATTTTATATGGCCAAGCTTATAGGTATTGCCAATGAGAACGGACGGCAGTCTGGTATAGATAGGCGTCAAAAATAAGCTGGAAAATCTAATGGAAAATATTCATCTTACCCGCAGCAAACAAAAGAAGTTTATTGTTTTAACATATTTAATAACTCTTACCAGTGGGTACCCCAAAAGCTCAATGGGGTGAAAATCGAAACTTCATAAAAATCTATTGTTTTTTGGAGCGAAAAAAAACGAACCTTTTGTATTTTTGAGCGATTTTTTCACTGCGTGACCAGTGGGGTGGATTTCAGTGGGTTACAGACACAGGGGTGCTCTTTACAATATTTAATGTTGAAAAGCATCCACTGGGTACTGTTGTAAATGTTCTTAAGATTTTAGTGTGCTTCAAATTCAACCTTATGTTCTTATGAAAGGTTTGTTCTTCATGCAAAAAAATGTGCAAAACCTTGTGTGGTTGGCATTTTCTATTCATTTTCAATATTTATCTCAAAATCGTGCCTCGGTAGAATTTATTCAACTCATGAAATCTTTGCAAACAAAGTTTAGCGTTCACGACTACTGTTTCCTACAGACGAAAGACATAAGAATACACCATTTTTTTATATCAGAAGAATTTTATAAGAACATTGAACCTGAGATATTTGGTGGAAAATTTTCTCGAAGAATTGAATTTAAGCATGAGAATTTTCCGCCAATGAAAGTTTAGACCAAGAGAATAGCATTTTAGGCATATATTTGAGGGTGGGGTAGAAAATTTGAGAAAATGTTGAACAAAGTTAAGAACATCCGAGCCTCGGCCGAAATTTTCTGATTCTTTTAAAAAAAAGAGTGTATGACTTTACCCATTTCGGTTAATTTTCCAAGAAAAACGGAGATATCTCAGTAGGCCTAAAGGTTTTTGCAACATCTAAAAAACGTTCTGATGTTGTGAAACAATGTTGTTTAAACATTCCGTGCTTACCTGTTTAAACGTTTTCCACAATCGAATTCTCTCAATTTATCAGTTCCATTCACGAAGCAAGACTTTTCTTAAATGAAGAACACGACGACGAAGATATCATATTTTGAGTAATAAATGTTTACTCAAAAAATGATATTTGAATTAGCGTTTTCCAAATCAATGCAATATTTACGGCAAGAGATCTAACAAATGCCTCTCTTGAAGTAAGTATTTTTTTGGCATTGAATATTAATCAAGTTGACACCTTGTGAAAGTTCTATTTCTTGTATATAAAAAGACTTCCACCAAAAAATAGAAATACATTTTTTAATTAGAAAGGGCTCGTCAATTTTAAAAGAGAAAATTAAAACTCTCACTTTTTAATCAAATTTTTAATTAAGATCAAGAATATTTTATACCATTTTTCGTTTTAATTTACTTAGCAACAATGTATTTCGCTGCGTTATTAGTACTACCATTTTACTTTTACATTTAGAATTGTTTTTCGTTAGAACTGTTTATTTACTGAATCAGAGAGCAGAGACGGATACAGAGAAGGTATTCAAGCCTTTTTACGGAGAGTGTTGATTTCCAAATAAGGAATGTGAGCAAAAAAACTCTCCATCAAAATTTCACATTTCAAATCTGTCATTGCACCGAGTCTTTCGTCTTAATGTCAAAATCTTTCACTGAACCTTCATATTTTGCGATGTGAGATTTCTTGTTGTTCTGCAAGACGGTGTGATGTAATTGACGAATGTTTCTTCAGAGTTTTTTCATACGACCCTTTGCCTGTTTTATGTGCGTATGGTGACCAACTTGCAAAATAAATGTTCGAAATATTTATGCATACATACATATAGGTCGTTGACATGATCCATAAGTCGTCTCCAGATAAGCATATCAGTCAAATCAATCAAATCAGTCAAGACTAGTGTCATTTTTGAGGATTTCTTTGTCTTTGAGGGTGGTTTTCGGACGACCAAAGGAATAGCGTGCGTGTAGATTCATATTGTGCCGTAATATTTTTATAGCTTGTGATACGCTTTCTGACATTAAAGACGGCGTTGGCCTCCTTTATCTTCTTACTTCTGCTCCCATGCGGTCACCGGTCCTGGGAACGAGGTTGGTTTATTTACTTCTTTGGCCGCTTTTAAGGCAGAGCCTAACCACCTATTATGATGAAATTCTCCGGCCAAACGTCCTATCATTCTTATTTGAAGTTTATTCTTTCTTCGTATTCGTTTTTTACTTGGAAATGAGGTTTAACTTTTGAAATATTGATATTCTCCACACAGTGGGTGTACAATCTTTCTGGAAAAACCAATAATTGGATGAGTTCATTCCTTCTTTTTAGTTGCTAAACCCAAAGATTTTCTAAATCCTTGTTTGAATTTAGAATTTCCAAACGCATAGCAAATCGGGTTTAAAAACGAATTCAAACGTCCGATTATGTAACAAAAATTCCAAAGCTGATCCGAAAAGACGTAGTCCGTACTAGCCTCTATGATGACTGTCACATGATAAGGCATCCAACTAAGTATAAAGGCTAGAGAAATGAAAAATAACAGCTTTAGCATACGCCTTTCGTCTTTTGTGCGATTCTTTTTAATGATGGGCGGCACACCTTTGTCTTCAGTATTACCTGAATATTCGCCAGTTCCTGTCGTCACGACGTGTGAAACCGAAAATAGACTTGCAGTAGGTGGTTTGATCGTATTGTTTAGTTTCGCACCAAGCTTGGGATTTGGAATTTTTGCGTTCTCGATTCGAGTTTTCCTTAGTTTCAACAGACGCATAGATATAGCTACGTAAAGGGATACTAAAATGGCGACTGGAATTATATAGCTGAATACGACTACCATTACAGTCAAACCTACGTCATATTGATAAAAGATAATTTTGCATCGGTACGGATCAAATTTCACTTTTTTCACGCGCGGGTAGATGATAATCGGTGGTGCCCAAATGAAAATCGAAGCGACCCATGTTATCCCGATTACAATTTTGGTAAATTTTGGTTTAAAATTAATCCGATGGTAAATCGGATAACAGATACATACAAATCTTTCGATGGCAATCGCAATAACAGAGATATTGGAAATGGTAAACAAAATATGGTCCAGGCTCAACCAGGCACTGCATACTTTGCCGCCAAAGGGCCATTTACCGGATACTAGATAACCAGTGTAGATATTCAGAGGTACCAAAGCGACTAGGATATCTGCAATAGCAAGTGAAACAATGTAGAAATTCTTTGCCACTTGAAGTGATTTGTTTTGGTAATAAACCTTGATGACCAGTAAGTTACCAGTGATGATGGCAAATGCAAGGAAAGTTGATGACATTCCAATGAGCACTGATTCCCAACCTTTTGGTATGTAAGGTATCTTGGATAGCATTGGTGATTTCTGTGTTGTATTCATTTTGTTTGTTTTGTGTCTTCAACTAGTTATTTCTAAATATGAAATCAATGTGTCGGAGAAATTGTTTCTTGGCAAGGCAAGTCGCCTTCTAAATGATTTTCCCAAAGCTATCAGGGAAGAACCTGATACTTTTTTGAAAAAATATTTATAAGACCATAGTCTTGCGATTTTTATTATGCAACATACTTAGTTTTTTTTTAGTTTTTAAATTTTTTTTTTTTTTTTTTAATTTCGCCGTAGCGAAAGTATTTCAATCGGTTTTAAACTCTCTGTGGTGGCAAATAATTTTCACCCGCACTAACTGGGCGTGAGTGCAGGGCGTGTAGGCGTTGCAAGGTTAATTTTAGTTCTCATCGACAACCCCGACGTTGAGCTTTTGCAGACCCGCTCTTGTTCGAGAAAAAATTCAGTCCGCAAATTACACAATGTCAGGATCACCGATGACAATTAGAATATTCCTGTTTGCTTTTTCCTTGGATCTGGAAAAACAAGATGGATGCATGGATGGCAGAGCA
>JAUJPO010071488.1:0-11700 GCA_032270745.1 Tiaropsis multicirrata
CGCGCTGGCGTGAGATAGGAGTTGGTAACATGGCTAGCGCAAACATTTTTTCGTTTGAACGTTTTATTTTTGGTTGAGCAAATTTTTATTTGATTCCAGTACATTTTCTTGGTGCACAATTTTTATTTGTTTAATGAATAAAAAAAATTACTTGTGATGAATAAATTTTTTTGTATGAATATTGACACCAAAAACCAACCATACGGGGAAGCCTACGTATTTTTGGTTGACGTTAGCAAAAACATATTCTCGATTTTTCTTGGAAATTAAGGTTTTTGAAAAGCTGACGCACCAAATTCGGAATTTTTTAAGGGGGTGCTGTAACATGGGAAAATATTTTCACATAAATTGCACAAAATATCGTAAATCGCTCGAGGTTATATGGTTTGTTTTTCTATAAATTAATAAATGTTTTTACCACAGATTGCAATACATATCCTGAGTTTGAAAAATTTTATAGATAAATTTTCTTTCTTTGTATGATTTTTGGATAATTTGATGTTTTTATTTTGAATAAATCGTTTTGTAATTAGAAATTTGTAACAGGCATGGATCTATACAAGAGATCTATGCTATATGTAGTACTTCGGATTTTTTGTTTCATACCATGTCTTGTTTAGTTTGTATATATCTTAGTATCGTTTAAAAAAAAGAAGATTAATTATCGTGATTTTTAGCCCTTTTCGCGGAAATCTATATCTTGGAAAAGAAGCTTAAGAGATGTTGTCCTTGTTCTATTGAATTTTCATCAAAAAATATATCAATTTTGTACAAAAAAACAAAACAAAACAAAATTTTAGTAGAAAAAATTTCTGGAACTAAATTAAGATATATATTAGGTATAAAAAATTTACGCAAATAAACCATGGAAATTCTTAAGGATAGATTATTTACAATTTCTTATAATGATTGACAATCTTGATACATGCCAACCCTTCTTATACACGTTTTTTTTATTAGAACATAGAGCATGGAATAAGAACATTCCAGCCTCAGCCAAAATTTTGATGTTCTAATAAAAAAACGTATAACGTCATAACGCCACGTAATAATGCAAAGGGGGGGAGGGGTGAATGAGAGTCCGATCATTGAGGGGCAACATTAAAAGGAACTCGTGATATGCGCAAGTCAGCATTTTCCTAACTGACACACCCGAAAAACTCGGAATTTGGTGTTGTTGGGTGTTTCCGTTTGGAAAAATGATGACAAATCATGAATCACACCTGTAAAAAAAAACTCAATATCACTTTCAAATTCAAGGTTTCCGTACACAGAAGTTTGACGTTTGTTTGACCTGGTTGAATTTCCTCAAAATCTGGAAAAAGCCCGTTTTAATACTAGTAAAAAGTTTTCTATTGGCCCCCGAAATGAAAATTCAACGCCCTAGTGCTATCTCCATCCGCCATTAACGCCAATCGAATTAACTCATCGTCTGCCACGTCGACAATTATATTACGTAATGTTTCTATGCATTCTTCAAGGTCGTTCGAACCTCTAGCACCTGAAGCTGAGTTTATCTCTTCAGGATCGACAGGCGTTCCCTCGCGGTCACTCGAATAATCATTATCCGATGATTCCGAATCTGAATCCGAATTTTCGGATGAATGTTCCGAATCGGTTGTTGTGACGCTTGGACGCGAGTGATGGAATTTAGTATCCGCAGAAGGTAGCCAACTAAATTTTAATTTCTGAAGAAAAAAAAGTTCATATAAAATCCGAGACCCCAAAGAAAAATAGGGTAACTATTCTGTTCTGTTCTCATAAAAAAATAAAATGCCCTTTGATTTGGGTTGGTGGGAAATTTATCCAAAATTCTTTAAATCTCAACTTTATTCACTATCATGACATTCTTCCTTCAGGATCAATAATTTATCGGACAAAAATGAATAGAATCTTATTACTGTCCGGCTAAAATTTTGTTTTATAATATTTTTAACTGTTTTGTCCGATAAAAGTGACAGAATCTTTTCCAACCAATAGTTTTGTCCGATAAGTTTTATCAAAATGTACTGACTGTCGCTTAATCACGTCAAAGAATATACATCCAAAATGGCATACTTACAGTGAAGTTGCTTCTAAAATGCGTGTCATGCTTTATTTTATCATTTTCCACATTTCTAAAAAGAAAAGAAAAAAGAAAATTATTCGAAAAAATGTGTACGGTTACGTATATGGATGTGGACCACTCAAGTTTTCCGTAATAAAGTCTCTTAAACAAGTTTGGAGAACAAAGCATCAAGACAACTTTTAATCAAGTTATGTTTAGAGACTTTGGTACTAAGGAACAACGTGGTCTCAAATTGGAAGATGGGTTATATGGTATAATACACAGTTGAATGTAGTATACACACCCTATATCTACGGGAAATTAAGAAGTTCATTTCCGTTGAGGACCTTAGAGTCTGTTCCTATTTGAGATTTTCAAACTAAATACACGACGGATTACTTGACATACAATATGAGAGCGTATCGAATTATGGAGAGTGTCGGATTAGAGAGAGAGAAGAATGTATAACACTATAAGTAAAATTATTGGATTTCAGTATACATTAGATCACGTGGATTTGCATACCAATTTATCACCTTTTTTCTTTCATTTTTCCAGGGCAAAAAGCATGATATCTAAAAAATTAGGGGTGGTTTCAATTTCGCGAAAATAAAATTCACGCGAAATTTAAACCAGCTATTTGTTTAGAAATTTATTAATTATTCCATTCACTTACAACGCTCGTCCAACTTCGTTTTGTAGTTGTTTGGAAAGGTTGTCAAAATCAGGAGACGAAATGCATTGTGGGTTCTTGCCAAAGTATTCCAAGGTCGCCATCTGTAGTTGAACGAAAACAAAATGATTGACAAGAAGTACGTACTCAGTAGGCGCGGAACGTTGTCTGACGTCCAAACAACGTTTTTTTCAACGTCGGTACGTTGGTTGGACTTTATAACAACGTTGAGATTACGTTGTGTGTCTGAGCGGGTACAATAAAGAAAACGAGACCTTACTGTTTGTCAAGTAAGTTAATTCACTTTCTGCCCGGCGGTATGTGGGACCCTTAAGGGTGGTTTTTTACTGGTCCTGGAAATTCACTTTAAGGGGTTTGACAAGAGCAAAATGCATTGTAATGGTGAAAATTTTTACAAGATATTAAGCTCAGTGCACCAAAGTTTTTGAGGAAAATGCAGTTCAAGGGTGCGATTTTTAAAGCCCATTTTTTATACCTTTGTTTTCGCTATAGAAGTTGAAATGTAAGCCCTTCTAACTTAGGGCGTGCAATCGTTGGGCGTGCAACTTTTCTGTGAAATTCGTTGCTGACCAGAAAAAAGCTTTTTGGATATTTTCAATACTTCCAGTTGATAACGATATGATTTAAATTTCGAAAGATCCTGTACCATGACATAACATCATGATTTTTATCTTGAATTTTCGGAATTTGTTGTCTACTATATATATTTTACATTAAACTTTCTGGCACTACTGGTTTTACCTTTAAATGAGAAGCATTGATTTTGTCAGCGATCGCCAACATGAACACAACAGTATCGTCATCCAAATGCTTTTCGACCAGCTCCTCTTCGCAACATTTTATCAGTTCCTCGTGCTTGTAAACAAAAAAGCATGTAATGATAACAGGGTGATGTCCTTCCTTAACATAATTTCTCCGTACTATCAAAGTCCAACATTCGTATAATCGATAGTTAACTCTCTGACTATCATGATTCGCGGAAAAGTTTCCATCGTGCGACCCGCTGTCTTCAAACACTTTATTTATTTAATTAGGGTGTGATTTAGACTACACTAATAATCTTTGTTTCTTTATCAGATAACGTATTGGACGAAAAACAGGAAAGGGAGCGGTGGCCAGAGTGGTAGAGCGCTGGGCCCGGTTGTTCAAAGGTGGATTAGCGCCCGATTAGATTAAATTCTGATTAACTTCCGATTAGCGCGATTTGCGCGGTTGTTCGAAAAAAAATTAGATTAAATTCCGATTAAATTTGGATTAAATGCGCTAATATTTAATCCTGCTCCAAAGCAGGATTAACAAGCCTTTGTAAGCTAAAAGAATGAAGCTGTTGCAGTGTTACGTCAAAAATAGTAACAGAATGACATTTCGAATGTTATGAAAACATTCGAAAGTGACGTCAGGATTAAGGAACTGCATAAACACAGGCAGAAAATTTGGATTAGTTAATCTGACGTTCGAACAACAAAATTTAATCAGCGAATTAACTAATCTGAATTTAATCTGGATTAGCGCTAATCGGGATTTAATCTAATCCACTTTTGAACAACCGGGCCCTGGTTTCCAGATCGGGAGGTTGTGAGGTTTAAGCCTTACCCAAATCAACTACCGTATCGAGGTCACCTCTCGCGTCGCTAATGAATTCATGTGACGGTCCAGGTCACGTGTGTACGTCTCAGCCAATCAGAGTTCGGTCCAGGTCACATTATAACAAATCCTTGAGAATGGAAGTAAATATATCGTTCCATAAATTACGTCACGAGCAACGACTCACTCGTTTTGATTTGAACGCTATGGTAACCGAATCCCAAGGGAGCTTATCCATTGATAAATGTGTCATTTTGAGTCTCGTGAGACAAAAACATCTTGGTAATTGTATGAAAACAAGGCGATCATTGCTCGTGACGTTACTATTCGGTCCATAAACATAAAATAGCTTACTTCATATAAATCAGCCATGGTCGTTATATCGATAATTTCATCGGTGGTTAGTCCACTCAAATCGATGGTGCCACAGTACATATATTTCACGAATCTTGCAAACAGATGACATGGCGTGTCTGTAACGTTAATCTGTCTATAATCAAGAAAAATAAAGTCACGAGTTAATTTTGAGACTTTTTCAAGACAGGGTTCCCAAAACATTTAATTTGATTGATAATTGAGATTTGAGGATAATGAGGAGATCAAGGCAGAAAAATTGAGGAGATTTAAATTTTTTCTCAAAAAGTAGGAGATTCGAGGGTGATTGAGGGGAAATCTTCACTTTTTAAAGAGATTTAGGACGAAAGATTTCAGAGGAAAATAGAGGATCTGTCAATATATCAAGAGAAACAAAGTCGCCGATTTTACTGATCTAGAGAAGGGTAGAAAATACAGAGTGAATTTCTATCCTTTTCTAATATTTAAAAACCCGTATTATCGACAGTTTAGTGTCCATTTATTTTATCTGATCAAACCACGAACAATGTCTTATCGCAGCAGGTAAGAAACATTGTGTTTTAACGTCTAAACAACGTTGGTTCAACGTCGGAACGTTATTTGGACGTTGGAACGATATTGTGTTTCTGCTGGGATGTCTCGTTTCAAAATGGCCTGAAAAAAGTAATTGTTTATTATTCTCGTACTGAATAGTCTCATCTCATCCTTTAACGACAAACGTAGTAAGAAATAAATCATCAGTACCTGTCGATTGATTCCTTCATCCCGCTCGTCAGCGCACGAAAAAACCACGGGCAGCGCGACGATACAATAATACAATGTGCTTTCAAGACAACCGGTTTCGTCGGATCAAATGATTTTTGGACTTCTCGTAGAACATCCAGTGAACTTTCATCGCCAGCCTCGATGCCAGTGTTGACGTCACCCGGCCTCGAAGCAATGTTCAATAAGCTCGTAAACATATAATTATCTACCTTTGCTTTACAAGAGTTCTTGATAGTGGTGGTTAGGTCTGTCGGTAAACAACCGGTACCAAGAGTGGAATTTTTCCCGGTGATGCTATTCGTTCCGTTTCCTTTACAACAACTAACGTCTTTAGGAATGGCCGGAAAGCTCTGCGAAACGTTTGTAGATGAAGTATCCTTGTTTGTACAATTACGCATCGCGCTGTTTTTGCTATCGCCACCACTATAAATTTGAGTACAGATATTTTCATTCTCATTTGAACAGGGACTAGTGTGTTTTACTTTTTCTTCTTTATTGTCAGAAGATTTGTCATTATTCATTGTTTTATCAATCGATTCAACTTCTACCACGTCTTGT
This sequence comes from Tiaropsis multicirrata, assembly GCA_032270745.1. Taxonomy (NCBI): domain Eukaryota; kingdom Metazoa; phylum Cnidaria; class Hydrozoa; order Leptothecata; family Tiaropsidae; genus Tiaropsis; species Tiaropsis multicirrata. The sequence goes on from JAUJPO010071488.1 coordinate 6,003, forward strand.
GACGTCAAACTTGCCAAACTCAAATCCGCTGATGGTTCCGATAATCCGATTTGATCAACTATCGGATTAGAAATGTGAAATTCCAGATCAGCGTGCATTCGATCGTTATAAAGGGTGTGAAGGATATCAGGTAAGAAATTTTTTTCGTAGAGGTAATTGTTGTTGGTTGAAGTTGACTCCTGTATTGGAAAAAGAAAGCATAAAAGTGAGGGTGTAGTGGAACTGGCTTATGCTTCAAAACAGATTGAATGGTTGTTGGTTCTATCTCAAGAAAAGTTACTGAAACTCGTTCATGATGACGTCATCGTTTTATAATGATGTCATTAATTTTGCTTTTTCAATGCCCCCTCCCTCAATGCTGGAACAGTTTAATAGGACAATAGAGTAAATACCTTTCTTTAAACGTTATCTAAGTCGGTTGAGTAATACCTTGTCACATTTTGAGCGTGTCTCCCTTGGATCTTTAACCAGATCAAAAATTTCTTGTACTCCTTTGAAAGTACCACAATCGTATTGACGTTTGATAATGAATGAGTTGACAACTTCTATAAATTCGTCAGCCTCGTCTTTGTACTCGACCAATGTGTTGACAAACCATTTCTAAAGTAGAGTGTAGAATGCATGTTAACACAAAATTTAGCAATTTTTCTAGAAAAGATCCGTACCCCCTGTTGAGGATGTAGGATATCCAAGGGGGTTTGAAATTTTCAATATCCTAGAATTTCAAGGGGGTAAAAATTTGAAGACCAAGATAAATATTAAAGACCACCGTATATATATCGACTCTTTAAAGTCCTGTTCATGATATCCATTACGTAATCTTTTATACAGAAACACCGTAAAAGCTGCTGGCTGTTTGCCGCTAGTTTTTTTTGCTAGTGGAAAACATCCGGTTTTTTTTTTGGGATGCTTTCGGAGAAAAGATTACGTAATGGATAACCTTTGAATACCAACCAAGTAATAAGAGGACAAAACCATCAGATTCTTCTCGTGTTTGTATTTGTGAGAGTCTTTCAAATTCCTGTTCCATCTCTCCAAATCATTGAGACACATCGAGGCCTGTAAAATAGAAAAATATCTAATGATGTCAAGACTCACATAGTGGTCAGTGGGAGGGGTTGGAAACCCCCGTAAAAAAGAACAATAGAAATTCCTTTGAAAACAATAGAAAAACCCCATGCCAGTGAAAGAAATTAACCCCCAATAAATTCTGGAGGTGGCCATTATGCAACTCACTTTTATTTTCATACTACAAACCAATAAATCTCATGAGTCATGAGCAAAAGTAGGAACAACGAGGCGACAAAAATGACGTAATCTTTTCGGAGAAATTAACCAATCAAAAACTAGTTCGTAATTCATTTGTTTCATTATAGCGAAGTTACGTAGCCGTGGAGATAAATCACGACAACGGACGGGTTTTTACAGCCTATGCTCTAAATAGTGCACAGACTAGTACACATTTCTGCAGACTATCTATGGATAGCAAGGTAGACTTGAACCTGAGCTGAACGGAAAATCGTGAAAACTTTCGTTCTAGAGCAAAGGGGATATTTTATGTCTACTTTGTTACACTTTAAAGATAAAACTAACGACAACAACCTGGCCGGCTTTTGAAAGTGTTTTCCTTGAAAAATATTACGTAATGGATGAGAATCGTGAGAATACAAACATTTTCATGCAGGAATTCTCTGAAGATCTTTGCTTTTTCTTGGTCATTCTGTTTCTTGGTCATCGATTTCTGGCTGAAAAACAATTAAATTAACACATAATGTTTATCTTCCAATTTGAGACCATGTCGTTCTTTAGTACGAAGGTCTCTTGAATAAAATAGACAGATTTTGTCTCGACGCTTCTTTCTCCAAACTCGTTTAAGGGACTTTACTACGGAAAACTTGAGTGGTCTCAAATTGGCAGCTCCATACCTGCTAAATAAATACTTCATTGCATAAAAATTTCTCAAAAAATGTATTTGGAGCTCGACCACAAAATTAAAATGCCACGGAATGCATACAAAAACACAGCGAAACTTGGAAACCGTGAATTTTCATGCAATAAAGTAGTTTTACCTGCTTATAATCGCTGAACTTATCACTTTTTATGAAATAAATAAAGTTTTTAATGGAATCTTTCCAAAACACAAGACCCGTTTACACCAAAAAATTTCATAATGGAATTCAGTAAAAAAAAAGACAAAAATAATTCGCCATCAAATTTTTGCGATTCGAAAGGTCAAAACCAGAAAGTTTCACTGAATTTAATTTCACGTTTGGTGGGATTTCAGGACCTTAAAATAAGCTATATTCGCATGAAATTTAAGGGGTGTAAATTTCACATACAACAATGAAGTTTTTCGTGTTTCGTGACATAATATTTCAATCCAAAACCGCAAATCCCGCGAAGATTTCTTCCCTTTCCTTTGAAAGCACTAGTGACCTACCATTTTTCGTTCATGTATGCGAGTATATCAGTGAACTTTTCTTCCAGCCCCTTCAACTGACTGATTTCTTTCATTCGGTATGCCTGTGGAACAAAATGTGTTTTCAAACCTACATAAAATCCAAGTCAATTTTTTTGCTCAGCACGCGATCCCCCATTTGATTTTGTCATTTGATCGAATAATTGTTTGTATTTAGCACGTAATAGTGAACTATTATGAGGTAACGAGCCATTTGAGTTTCTAACAATTTCTAATGCTTCTCTTTGGTGGGTAAAATCGCTGTGGTTGAAAAAAATTCGATGTAGGTGCAAGAAAACCCTGCCCGCAAAGCAAACGTATTCTGTTTGAATGGTTATATGCGCACGTGCAGACCATTACGACGAAAGTCCTAATACCCGAGATGGATTGAAACTACAAAAAAGCCTACGCTACGTAATAAAGATTTACCAACCGATTTCAAAATGAAAGTGACTTTCGATTTCGATTTCTTCAGTTTTTCATTTTGAAACTTTTCGTTCGTACCGCTGACCATTCTCTTCAATAAGGGTGCCACACTTTTTGATAACTTCTCCACGTTCATCAAAAAGTCTAGAATCTTTTTAAGGAAAATAGAAAAGAAATCATCAAATTCATTAACAAAAAACGACAACAATGCATTCGCAACTTTCTTGAGGTTTATCTAGATACTGAGAAGGACGTCGACAAAAACATTATTATAATGACTTTCTATCGTTCTACATACAATTTAACTATTTCTAACAACAAGATATTTCGACTACAAATTTGAAGGAATTTTGATTAAAACTTACAACAGGTTGACACTCATGACAAACGACAGCCAACTGTTCATCTGTGATTAAATCACAATGTCTTGATACCAGCTTGGCGATTGTAATCAATATCTCCACGTTTTTTATTAGTCTGGAAGATGAGAAGAAATATTGTTACCACTGATCTCTTCTACTCTACTTTAATCCACTGGATCAGGCTTGCCACTACCTTAATTCCCTTAATTAATTTTCGCTCATCGTTAACATTATCATTTTTATACGGTGGTATATTTTTTCCAAAACTTGAAAATGAAAGAAAATAGTTCATGTTAAATTCGGCAACCACAATACTTTTAGTGTTTGAAATGGTTTAACCAAACAAAACGAAGGGCAAACAGAGTTAATTTTTCGCGCCTTTAATTTTCGCGCAGCCTAAAAGCTCAAAAATTGAAGAGGCGCGAAAATTAAAGCAATTGAGGCATTAGGATTATGTGTCCGTTTTAAAGAGAAGGTTTGTTGTAAAAAATGGACAGAACAACATGGCGGATTTGTTGTCAAAAATGGACTCAACAACATGGCGGATTTATCGTCGAAAATGGACAAAATTTTCACGGGAAAACCGTTGCGTACAGATCAGTGTTGAGTAATGAGCAACCAAAATAAAAACAACCTAAACATTTCAATGAAAATTTAAGATGGGTCAGCAGTCCTCAATTTTTCGGCAGATTCGGGCCAAACTATTATGCTGAACAAGATCTTTTTCAATAATCTAGCCATTCCATCTTGGGCATTACGGGTACATATGCAAGTAGTGAAAAAACCTATGAAAAAAAACGAAAACTGACCTTTCTTGAAGTTGATCAATCAGTTGCGATCGACTTGTTTTGCTCATTTTCTCGTTTCCAAACACATACATGGCTTGTATGAAGCGAAAAAAACCTAAAAAGTAAAATATTCTTTTTAAGATAATAGGTGTCGAGTTAAAATCTCAAGCATTTTGCTTCTGGGTGTGAATTTTCTGTAGAAGCCTCTACCAGTACCTTAAAAAAACAGAGATGTCTGTAACTCCAAACTGAAACTTTCTGCCCTGAGAGTCTACCTAATATGGTTTTCTTCCCAGACAATGTTTTTTAAAGATAATCATTTAGTAAAATTTTACAAAATGAAAAACAGCATTTTTGGAGTATTAAAAACCACAAAGCTGTTTTCGGTCCATAATTCAATTGTCAATAAGTCAATTGTTGAAATGTCCTGAAATTTTGCATACATTTTCCTTTTAGTTTGTAATATTTGAATAAAAAGTGTTTCTAGCTTATGTTATAGGGAAGAGCATGTTTAACCCAAAAAAACCTTTTAAAACACACTATTTACCCCTTAAAAACTACAAACTTCAACGGTCTTTGAGGTCTGTTATGGCCATTATCTAGTTATTTTGATGTATGTTCTGATAAATTTGGCCCATCGTATTGTAAAAAAATCATACTTTTATTGAGCTTGGTTGTTGTTAAAATAGATTCATGCTCAAAGTTGTATTTAACATATATTTTAATTAGATAGAAATATGTAATTATATATGGTGCGTCCTAAATTTGAACTGAAAGTCTAAAACAGAGTTTGTCTGTGGAAAACCAAATTCTAAGACATAAGAGATAAAAAGAGCCCTAAATTAGAGAGTACAATATGAAAGCTTTTCGCACCCTTTCAGTGCATTAACCAAAAATTGTTTACGAACAATTTTGCTCAAATATGGAATAAAATGGGCTTTAGAAGGAGGGATCGAATAAAATGCAGCCTAGAGAGTTGGTATTATAAGATATGGTTTGAACTTCAACCACATGCAGCAGGATAAAATTTGAGCAGGCTGCTAATGACTGAAAATCAAGAGCCTGCTAACAATGCTATTCCAATTAAACCAACTATAGACGAAGGTCGATACACAATCATCAACAACAGCATCAAAACCAATGGTTCGTCGTTTCAAGTTGCTAAGACTAACCATCGACATGATTATTGGAAATTTATGTTTGAGCAATCACAGTCCCTAAACTACTAATAAAGCTTGGATAAATTTAGATCAAATTCCACTATCAATAGAGAAAGTAAGAGAGTGGTCCTTTCGGCTTCCGGTGCTCGCAGAATGTCACTACCCCAGACACAATGTTTGGTAGATCTCCCCATACTCTTGTATCAGAGTGATGGTACCCAATTCCCTTCGACGTGGTATAGGTTAACCTTGGCGAAGGTATATTCACTTTCCAAGTCAACTGTATTACCGAGTAGGAATCGAAATTGTCCCTCCTCCACGGAAGGCAAAACAGCCACTAGCACTAGTAGTACACCTTTCCTTGAAAATAAAGATAAACCAGCTGCGCTGGAAGCTCCAGCCATAAGGCTTAGAAAGATGCGAATAGAAAAATATTTAAAACAAGCCTGAGAGATCATCAATAAAAATTAGAACCTGGAGAAGCTCTTTCGAGTTGGCAAAGTA
>JAUJPO010071499.1:0-11699 GCA_032270745.1 Tiaropsis multicirrata
CCATGTCGACACACCGAACTTCAGGGGAGGCCCTAATACGGCTTTGTCTTCTTCTCGTCCAAACATATGTTTGCCTTCCATATCCTATGGCAATTCTAACAGCCCAGACGTTTTACATGATCCACCTTCCAGGAATTCCTATTAACTATCTTTCTTGTTCAGCACCTACCTATCTATATAGTTTTTTTTGCTATCGGAGATACATCCTACTGGCTAAAATATGGCTGATATAAAAACAATCTTGAGTGCAAGCCCCAGGATCAACCACTCACTCAAATTAATTCCATTTTTCTCACTTGGATCAGATTCTCACTCTCTCTCTTGCTCTCTCTCATGGACTCTAATCAATAATAAAATGGTCAGTTTTCAAATCCACCATATGGAATCCCCGGGGGTCAGATACTAAATTTAAAAGATGTAATTCTTATTTCGGTTTTTATTTCAATGCCTGACCGCTAACAAGCTGATTGATGTACATTACCCGTTCACTTTGGGATGTTTGGGTCATGCGGGAAACTTTTCGCGCATGCTCTAAGCATCTTTAAAGTGATATTAAAATCTTGTCTGTCACAGACACGATATCTACAGTCAAATTGGAAAATTCCGTTTGTATAAGGTCTGTTCCAATTCGTACTTTTTAGTTGGAAAACTAAATACGGTATACGGTGAAGTGCATGCCGCGCAAACCCGAGCGCACCAAAAAAACACTTCCCCGCAGGTACTTTTTACGGGAAATTTACGGCAAACAGAAGCTTCCATTACACTCTTTTGATTTCTGTAACATCCAAGCCTCACTTTCACAATCCATGGTAATACCTCTATAAGCCGTTACTAGTTTTAATAATAATTTTAGTACACCAGGCTTTTTTAGAAGTTTCCGTAGAAAAGGTTAGGTATTGGACATAACGAATTTTATAACGAATTTCATAACGAATTTCATAACGAATTTTATAACGAATTTTATAACGAATTTCATAACGGTATTTTAGCACCACGATGCCATCACACGATAATTCATCAACAACAAACAACACAAACAAACACACTTTCAATTTTATGCAACAACTATTGAAGAAAGAGAAAATCTTATCGTTGATTCTTATCTTAGTCTTATCTGTATAGACTAATGACGTAATAGAGTTTCAATAATTGAGTTATTTATAATTAACGACAGATTGAACGACTGATGACCCCACACCCTTCACAGGGCTGCAACACCGCTTGGATAAGTGGTACGGATTTAGCCAAAGGAGGCGGTCTGTAAAACATTTAAAATTCTGGCTTTGTTAACACTTTGTAAAATGATCTGGTTGTTCGATGATTGCGGTAATCTACCTTACTCAGTGTGCGGCATCATTTTCGTTATAGATCCCTTCATCATATAGCATCAAAACCCATATGCACAGCATTTAGAAGTACGTCAATCTTATCAGGAGGAATAAAAAAAGGTCAAATGTTATTTCCCCAGAAAGTCATCTTCCAATTTGACACCACGCCTTTAAAAATCGCTTGAATAAAAGAGAAAAATCTTTGTCTCGATGCTTCGTTCTCCAAACTTGTTTGTCTTAAATTGGCGAGTTCAAAATCTCAAATGAATTGGAGACAAAAATACCCAAAAAGATAAAATCATAAAAAAACTATTATTAACTCTTTTGGGCATATAATTAATGCGAGAAGATACGTCACGTGTTCACCAATTTCCAGCTAAATTGTCATCTTTAGCGCGGGTTTAGATGTTTGATGCAAAAGAAAAGAAACGCGGCAGAAATACACCTAACTGTGTGGCGATAAACTGTCAAAATATTGTGATTACTTTCAAACCAGTAAGGCTGTCTCTACTTCTTTAAACGGGCTCGCAAACCCAGCAGAGACAGACAACGTTATTCCACTATTAATGTATTATACACTCACAACAAAGCTTATTCAAACGCTCGCTCTTTATCAATGTCACAATAACGTTCTGACGTTGAAACCGCAACGTGATCGCAAAAGGGGACGAAGAGATCCGGCTAATGTACGTTTTGTAGAAAATCAAGCTAAATTAGAAATAAATGCAATTCCATCCGTCTATTTAACAACCGTACCAGATTAAAACAGATAAATTATTATTAAATCAAAAAGATACTCGTCTAAGACTTTTGTCACCCTATAACTTAATCATAGATAGTATCATGACGCTTTAATAGCCTCGCCAATGGAGAAACTAAAAATAATTTTTATTTTACTTTAAAAGGAATAATTGAGACTCCTTCACAGTGAATCTTCGACAAAACAACTCCCGGATAGTTCAAGTTTTCTATACAAATACAAGGAAATGGAAAATATTTTAGCAGACCACGAAAGAAAATAAAAAAATCAATAAAAGGATTTCTTGAGACTGTTTGGAAAAATTCTAAAAAAACAATACGGCACAAACTGTTTCCTAACAGATGCAAGACGTTTTTTCAACGTTGTTTCAACGCCGCATTTCAACGTTAAAACGTTATAAAGACGTTGAAATTACGTCGCATAAACCTCTTATGTCTGCTGGATAAACTCCTTGTGCAAAATCAATACCGCACTTAAACTTGAAGAGGAAAAGGACAAACTTTATGATAAGTTAGAGATAACAGATATGTTAAGCTATTGATCAATAAATTTCAACTTTCAAGACTGTTTGTGTTAGTCTACTTAGTGTCATCGAATATTAGAAATAAGTGAGGGCTAATCCTTTGTAAGCTGTCTGTCCCATAAAGTGACGTCTAAAGATGAAAAAGTCAAAAAAGATCCTACAGGAAAGAAAATTAATAAATAAATCCGAAACATCAGCTAATGGAATCTGACTTGATCCGTTTATATCATAGAACATAGACTAGCAAGCGTCACAAAACGCGGGAAATGTGCTTATAAAGTGATGCACGCGGGCGGGAAATTATTCTTATAAAAAAACGCCACGGGAATGAGAGGTTTGGAGGTTTGTATTCAGCAAACCTAGTGAGCGTGTTGCAAGCGAAGCTGCAGCGAAATACAACGTCTAGTTACTAGGCTATTTATATCACTCCTCCCGGTGTCGATTCAAAGAGAGTTTATATTTATGCCATATTTCGTAACTCGAAGGCTTACTCGATATTCGTAACTCGAAGGCTAACTCGATATTCTTAACTCGAAGATTGTTAACTCCTTAAGCAGTTGTCTATTTTCATGATTCAACACAACCCAATATTCGATGTATAAACTCGTTTTTTATAAGAACCAGTAAATTTCGGCCGAGGCTCAGATGTTCTTAACTTTAACCCACATTTTCTCATATTTATCACTCACCTCACCTTTAAATATATGCCTAAAATGCTTCCCTTGGGCTAAGCTTTAATCTAGGAAAACTCCCATGCTCAAATTGTGAGTTCTTCGTAGTTCTTGGTAAAATTTGCCATCAATTTTGAGGCTCGATGTTCTTATAAATACAGAGTGTATCATAGAATACTCGTGCAATGCAGGAACTGACTAAAGCTGTATCATCTGTAAAGTCGGTATATGAATTACCAAAAATCATCGTGTACCCTCACCTTCAAAACTAATATATCGGCCTTGTTTTCGCAAATGCGTGATGAAGATATCGAAAAAGAAAAAGAATTCTGCTATGTTCACCATTTCTTCAGAAAAAGGTTTTTTTCACCTTGAAATGGGAAAGGCGCCAAGTACGAAAAAGACCTTTAAATTGGGCGCTATTTTTTTGTTTTCCTTCCCAGAAACATTCAGCTTCGTTGCGTGAACCTGACTTACAAAGCTACATACAGATACAGATAGGGGCTATAACCGTTGGGAGAGAGAGTGCACTAACTGTTCTATTACCTTCAGAAAGAATGTTTTGAGAAGGGCGCCACGCTCTAAAATGGGCGCTCTTTCTATGTTTGGCCTCGACAAAAACTTTCAGGTTCGCTGTGTGAGCTTGACTTTACTTGGTGTTATTAGCGAGGTGAAGTATCCGAGATAAATCACCATGGCGACGAACAGGTCTTTACAGCCAATGCTCTAAATAGTAGCCTGTGTAGCTGGTAATAAATATCTCATTCGTTCTAGATATCAACGTTTCGTATACTAAAAATCTGAACTAGCGCCCCGATCCAATTCAACCCGGTGGCCAGCCGGGCCGACAAGCACCATACCTAAATCTAAGCTACGGTTGTACCGAGACAGAGCTTGTAATTCTATTCACTCGAGGACAATCTAGGTTTAATACCGGGTGTGCCTAAAATTGAAATTTTGACGTACGTTTTTTAAATCGACGAGATCACTTCAAACTTTGCAGAAGTTTTTTAAATCTATTTTTCCGTCTTTGTTGAAAGTTTCAAATATTTATCTTATTTTGAGAAGATTTTATACAATTTTATCTAAAATACGTCAATTTTTCATTGTTCACAGATTTTACAGGCTATCAAATTATGCTTGCTATAAAACAGTGATGTGGATCGGTATTTTACTCTTTCTTCTGTTACCTCGAACAAAATTCACCTCTTTATCCGACGTCAGAAATGATGGCAAGGATCCAATCTATTTGGAATAAGATCTGTGTTTGATCTTAATGAAATTTGCAAGGCCATGGAAGATTTTGCGCATTGCTCTTGAACCGTAAAGGAATGTAAATGATCCTAAATTATAAAATCCTAGACAGTCTTGTACCTTTTTTATATCTTTGTTCACGATTCGATTCTTATAATACTTGCTTGTTTTGAGCTGCTTATTGTCAAATAGGTTACTTGATTGCAAAACATTTACGTTAGTTTTACTTGTCTGTAAACATTGGAAAAATTGGTAACTCCGCAAAAAACTTCGTTATTTCTAGTTCATTGGACATCTATGTATCTGGGTCGTTGTGACTCACTGTGGGTCGTTGCGAATAATTTCTGGCTCGGTGTGGGTGGTTGTGACTCGTTGTGCTTTTTTCTTGTTCGTTATGGCTCGTTGTGCCTTTTTTTCTGGCTCGTTGTGCTTTTTTCTGGCTCGTTGTGCTTTTTCTGGCTCGTTGTGGCCCACACAGAAAGCACAATGAGTGATCGTGAACACTGTTGAGGTAAAGTCAAGTCCATTGTCTCGACTGAAAATTTAAGAATCTGTTGAGAACATTGAGACTTGATTCAGAAAGGTTCAAAAACATCTGCAGGTAGGATTCCAATGTTGGAACATAAAAATGAAAATATGTGTAACCAAGCTCATAGGAATCATTTTTAGAGAGCAAATCCAGTATGCACACAACGTTATGCCAACATTGTTTCAACGTCCAAATAACGTTAGCCACAAGTATACAGATTTCGTTTCCGATAAATATCACGACACGCGTCATGGCACACAAGATCATTAATCTCTCCTAAAATTAAATATTTGTTGATAAGGACCGTTTTGTTTTAACTTCTGTAAAATAAAACATTTGTGGCAAAAAAATAGTTTCTTTTAGTGAGGGAATGGATAGTACAGTATGATACGTTTTTAAGTTTTGAAATCGATTGTATTTCTACAATATTGGATTGTACGTCTGCAGACTTTCAGAAAAATGTGCTCCTTCCTTCATTCAAGGTTGATGAAAATAAGATCAGCTATTATTGCCATATGTCAACAGGCCACTTTCAAAAGCATTGGGTTGGGTTGAGAGGGCAGTTATACTGGGTTTTTGGTGATTTTTTACTATTTTAGGTATAAGTCTATGAACAACCTTATGTTCAACTTCGTGGATATGACCTAGTAACTTTCCACCTTTAGACAATCTTTAACAGAAGTCTATAGTTTAGACAATCTTTAACAGAAGTCCATAGTTTAGGAAATCTTTAACAAAAGTCTATAGTTTAGACAATCTTTAACAGAAGTCTATAGTTTAGACAATCTTTAACAGAAGTCTATAGTTTAGACAACCTTTAACAAAAGTCCATAGTTTAGGAAACTGTACATACAATTATGCTAAGAACCTCTCGCAAACTATTGAATACTTCGTTCGAAGAATCTTTCGCGAGTTTCACGAGAATAAACTTTCACGAACGGGCTTTTGTAAAATTAATTTTTCTGGATGTACCAACTTTCATAAAATGATAAAAGAGGGCACAGCCTGGCCAATACATTTTGTTTCTCAATTTTTACTTGCCAAACAGGAGTAGAAACGATTTTCTGAGCATAAATTTTCAATAGTTGCAGTTGTCAATTTTTATTTGCCAAACAGGAGTTTTTTCTCGAGAATAAACTTTCAAGAATTTAATACGAATATAATAGACCAAAGCCACTAGGATAATCGCTCCAGATAGAAGTTCCTGATGATAAGGCAACTCTAAAATCTGAAGTTAAAAGCTAAAATGTTTTTTCTATGAGGAAATTGATCGAGAAAAATGGATCTATTTTCACTTTCGTCATGTGAAAGGAGGTAAACCACATTTTTCAAATTAATCACAATTTCTTTCAAAGTAAAGTTTTTTAAAAAGAATTTTCTTCAACTTAATCAGTAACATAGAGACGTTTAAGAGACAAGCTTTAATTCTTTTTTGAAAAAAAATGGTGAAAAAATAACAAAAAATTACAACCTTGTGAGATGTGATTTTAATCGCATAAATGAAATTATATTGAACGTCAAAAAATTTGATGGAAAGATAATTCTTTCGTTGTTTAGCATAAAAGCTTATCTGGATTGATCTAAATTTTTGGTTTAGACTTGTATGGGGGTGAATAGTGAAATGACTCGAATTCTTTTTTATTGCGATGCACAAATCTCACACGCTGTATACTGTATCCAGGTGAAGGGAAGCCACTTCGGTTTTAAAGTCAGTGACCTACCGGACGTGTGGCCCTTAAGGGTAGGTTTTCAAGTAATTCCAAAAGTTTTAATAAACGTCCCAGGCGTTTATTTGAAGCAACCACTATATATTTATGAAGAAATCGCGACTATATCATCCATCCATCAGATATGTGTAATCAAAAACCAACAATCTGTTTAGATCTCCGAAACTAATGTTTGTAGCTCGCCTTTAATCTGTTAGACATATTTACCCCTATTTATTATTTTTCGATTAACTTTTGGAATGGAAACGAAATCAAAAAGAATGGGTAATGGTAAAACATTCACAAAAAACTTCAAATATTTTGGGGTTTGGAGGAAGAAGGGCGGGTATCTTGTTATTATAAAGAGAATATTTTACAAACTAAATTATTATTTGATTTCAAACTTGATTAATATAACCCCCTGGAAATGTTCCAACGTTCGTAGAAGAGTCTGGACTCAAGTGAAAATACTGAGCACTCAGTATCAGGATATTTTAAATACACAAAAGTTTGAACACTTCTAGATCGTAGGAGAAATAGTGTTTGATATTTTAGAAAGTTGATTAAGTTGATAGATATTTTACTATACAGTATTTGAAAAATTTCTTTAATTAAATTGAAATTGCTTAAAGTTGATGATTAGATTTTTCATTAAAAAAGGGAACACTACATTATATTTTTCTTTGGGTTTCAGCATACCCCCTCGGAAATCCGAGCTTTATTCTGTCATTAGCATTTCGTACTTTTTGACAGTTGACCTCCTCCCCAAACAGGATATCAGCATTTTCTTTCCACATAGGGTTATCATTTACATAATATAAAAGAATACTCACAAGCAATCTAAAACAGAAATATTTCTCGTAACAATTTCTTGTGTTTGGTTATAAACTAATTTTATTGCTAATTTTATTGAGTTTTGAATGTAAAATTGTGTTAAATTTTCTAATAATTTGCTCTTGACCCAGATATTATATCCGGAAATTTCAAAAACTCGAAAATCTAAACAGTCAAACACATTAAATACTCTCTGTGACCCAGTTGAATTTTTCTCTGTAGGGATAAATGAACGAGTAGTTAAATCCAGTGGGGGATTAACAACAAAATCTTTTTCCGCTGGAATAGCGAATATCTATTGTGTCTTAAGGCCTCCGCAAACCAGCCAACATTTCGACCAACATCCACTGATCAACATTTTTTTCTTTGTTTCCAATGTTGGCACGCACTGTAGGCCGGCCAACATTGTAAACCAGTAAGCCTGTTGGTCAGTGAATGTTGGTCGAAATGTTGGCCAACATGTTGACCGGTTTGCACCCGACTTTAGTTCGAAAAATTTAGTGAAAATGACATTTATTAGATTTATAAGATGTGCGAATTCAAATATTTCTATATTTTTCAATGGGAATGGGTTTTTTTCCAGTGGAGTGGGAACTAAATTATTATTTGACGATTTTCCATTGGAGGTAGTTGTTCGAACCTATTTTACCAGTCAGTAACAGTGCTATCGGGTCTGTGATATAGAGGTATTTAGTGAGAGTAATAATAATAACTTAAATAAAATATTAATATTACATCAAACCATACCCGTAGTTTATATAAAACAGATTTTCATTTTTAAATTTTAAATTAACATCACATAATTATACATCTGCTCTCTTATTCGATATTTATTGAGCATTCTTGAAAAAATCGAATTACAGAACGTCAACTATTAATTATAAGGGATGTAATTTGTGGGTGGTTGTGTGTGGATGAAAAGGTCATTTCTTTGCATAATATACGAGGTGTTAAAACCTTTTTTTTTATTTTTTTTGATTTAGGTCAATTTTTCATCAACAACATAAAATAAAGTTCATAGTTAAGTGACAGAATCAACAACAAGAACAAAAAAAAAGAAAATAATTGAATTGAAATTTAATCCGTCCGCGTTTGATACTACTCTTGTGACTTTAATGAAATAATAATAAAAAAAATGCAACACTCAAGTACCCCGCTATTAAAACAAGACTCTGAACTAGACGAGAAAGAAAGCAGCAGCAGTGAATTTCATCACGCGAAACAAAATATAATACGAGCAACAGATACTTCATCATCGTCGGCGGGTCATGAAGTGAAAATAATCATGTTTTTAAAATCACGGCGTCAGTATTTATTCGTTATCGCAGGTGTTGCTGTCTTAACGTTAATAGGGGTCATCGTATTAGCAATCGGGGTATACAAGTACACAAGCGTGACTACGGAATGTACTAATTACGATCGGATTAATTTGGGGAAAATCTTACATCAAACAAAAGATGACTATTATCGGTTATATCCACACGAGGTTCATGGTAACCCTGATTTAGATGAACAAAAATACGTCGACAATTTTGTCCCGTATGATCCTCGATGGACAACACTAAAATCGAGAACAGACCATGCTTTGAAGTTACGAAAAGACTTGACTGATTATGATATCAAAACGTCAAATTTGCGGCCGCGCGAAAAGAAAGCGTACGCGCAACTTGAGCATTATTTGGACTCCATTTTCGGGAACCCGTACAACGAGAACTATTACGCCGGCGATTGGATGATGGGTCCTGATTATTTCTGCTGGCAAAGCATGTGTTACGTGGCTCAAAGTTTAAGATATCATTTTAACCCTGAGGATGGATTTATTCCCGAAGGCATATCAGATGTGGAGAAAATTTTGGAAACGATTAAAAAGATGAACGATACATACCGAATCTATCAAGAAAACATTGTTCTTGGTGTCAAGACTGGTATGGTGAGATCGGAAGATGATTGCAAAGCTGGTCTTGATTCCTTCACCAACAAATATCCAAATATTGTGGATGATGGCCCTGAAGGTGAGATAATAATTTTTTGCGATGTTCGTTACCCAGCAGGCAGTACAGAACGTTGTCCCAGCATTGTTTCAACGTCCAAACAACGTTCTGGCGTTGGAACAACGTTGTTTGGATGTTGAAATAATGTTCCGTGTCACATGGGTAAGTAAGATAAATCATGACAACGGAGCGCGTCTTTGCTCCACATATTTACAGTATAGTACGTGAGTGATAGCAAGGTAGATATAACCTGCGAATAAATATCTCCTTTGTTCTAGAATGAAAAATGTCACTATTTTTTGTTGCAGAGAAGGAAAATACCTATACTTATCCGCTATAGGTCACGGGTCTAAAACACGTTGCTTATCATGATTTGTACTTAAATAACGCACCAAAAAGCTTGGTAAAAGCTATTCATAAAACAAACCATTCTTTCAATGCAGTTCAAATGATTAGCGGTCGATTCAGTTACATTATTTTGGTTCCTTCGTAGAGTAATAAGATATGAAAAACTTTGCTTGGCTCTTTAAAGTGTTTAATGCAGTAGAGCTTCAAATACACCTAAAATTGCATGAAATTCATTAAAATTACAGAAGGATTTGGTTGTTTTTTGTATATTCAAGGCTCTTTTGCACCCCTGACATTTCCTCAACAAACACTTTTACATAGAGTTAATCCTTATGACATGTTTGATACTTCTACCAAGTTTCATGACGTTTTAGCCACTAGAACTTGAGATATTGTTTATTAAGTTCTAAAGAATGAGGTTTTCTTTGATTTTCCTTAAAATTACTACCAAAAGCCCAAGGGACCCATGAAAATTTCTATAGTTTCAGGAATTTTGGTCATCAAAGCTACATGACTAGTAGAAAAGGATGGTGAAGTAGAAGTTTTTTTTGAGTGAACCAAATTACATGAAATTTTCAGAGAAGCTATATCATTTTAAAAATATAGCAGATCTATTACTTTATTACTCCGTCTTATCACGGACTTTGGAATTTAAATGGACGTTCAACGGCTTTTGTTTCTTAGAAGCCATCCGCATTGCCGCAAAAGAAAAATAATAAATACGACATAGTTAAATAACATCCGTCCCAATTCCGTCAAATTATAAATTCATTGGTTTTGAATGCCAAAAAAGCCTAAAAAGGTACTGCTGAGGAACGAAATTATCTTTTGAAATAAAAAAATAAACTTTTTGGCCTGCAAAATCCGACATAATAGCAGTTGGAAAACAAAAAATTGCATTTTACTAACATTTTGAAAAGGTCTTCCTAGCCTGAAATGAACTTTTTGTTGCTTAAAAAAATATAATTGTTGAAGTTTAAAGCTTGCTTGCATAATAAAGTAATGAACGTTAGAATTCTGCACTCTCAGAAACTGATATGCACTTTGAGGTTAAACTTTTATACTTTCCAGTCGGATTTTCTACTTAATGTTGGAAAAATTGTCTGTTAATAACCTCATAGAGTATTGCAATCATCTATAAAAAATAGAACAGACCTTTGACATTGGTTTTGCAATTATGAACAAATTAATCCCAAGCAATTCTTGTTGTCTATTTTAGATTTTTTTTTTCTGCAAAAAATGTACACTAAGTAAACATAGGGGCAACCTCTTATTATAAATAGTTGAATAATCTACTGATCAGATTTCAATAAAGTCAGCAGGAGGCTTTCATGTCAATCTGTGTGTTGATTTATAGCATATGTACATTCTTTTTCTTTAAATCTTTTACTTTGTCCTGTCTGTCAAGAGACTTTTGAAAAAATATCGAACCCAAAAAACTTGAAAAGGATTGTTCCACAAAGAAATTTGCAATTCCTCTACCCCAGATATGCTGTCCGGAGGTAACATGAAATAGCTCCAGTCCTGGGATCAGTTTAACGCTGGGGACTCCGGGGATCAAAACTGAAATTGGCGGGAGGCTTTTATGTTCCAACAGAAATATACTAACCACTGCAGTTCGAAGGGTGTCCATTCTTTCTCCAAAGACGTAAAATAAGGCAAACGTATATTACCTTCAACCAAGGATATATAATAGAACTCTGGATAAACAACTTGCTGAGTTTCCGTAGATTTTTCATGTTCTAGCTATGTCCG
>JAUJPO010071510.1:0-11699 GCA_032270745.1 Tiaropsis multicirrata
CAAACTATTTTTTTTAGTTGTAGCTATCTTCTGTGAAAGAATCACCAAAACGACCTCCTAAACCTTACGTCTCCTTTGATGATTAAAATATTTTTAATTCTAGGATTTATTTGGCCACAGATGGTCATTGTATTTTTGATAAAAAGATTCGGGAACTTTGTACGAATTCAGTGCCTTCTGCCATCACGAACAGGCTTCCCTTTCTCTCTTTCTTTTTATATGTAATTAGTGAAGATAAAATAAAAGAAGAAAAATGAAGAAAATAACATACAAACAAACAGTGTATGAAGTAAAGCATTTCAGTTCTACATCTATCCAAATCAGATAGGAGTGATTAAAGTGTTGAATTTTCATCAATCTTACCATCAGAATTAATTTGAGAAAAACGAGCTTAAAAAGTCATGTTCATTAATTTAACTTGCAGTGATATTTTTCCGAAACTGGATAAATAATTGGTTGCGTACCTTTGTGCGTTATCCGACCGATGGAATTCAACGGATACCAGCATTGATATTTTTAAAGCTTTATGCTGCGTAAATGAAACCATTATTCCGCTTAACGAACTATCTCGAAAATGTTATCAAAATGGTAGTCTAAGTTTTTGTCCTACATTTGGGTCAGCACAACCTGAATGGCGACTGACTAATATCATTCTTTTATCCTTGTTAACACCTAATTATAAAAAAAAACTTTAATTAAAAATTGAGGAAAAAGAAATTGAAGATTTTTTTGAAGAAGAGTATTTCAACTTTGAGGACCTTATTCTCGGTGAAAAATGAACATTTTGAATTTCTTTTTGGATCAGATGACGTGTCTATTTTGGAACTAAAAATAATTTTGCGGAAAATTTTTGTAATATCTTCTTTGTCTCAAAATCTTGAAAATAGTGGTTTTTCATCAGTTTTTCACTCATAATTTTCACATAAAACCAGTCATAGTTTTTCACGCATTAGATGAGAAAAGTTTTCCGCAAAAGTTTAAATAACATAACTATTTGCGAGTACTTTAGAAAAAACCCGAAGAAAAAAGCTCTTTATCCCATCGAGAATAAGCATATTTTGCTAAAAAGTAAATGCTTAACGTCTTTATCACGTCTTTTTAAGATCCATGCTTCATTGATTTCTTACTTACTCATAAATTGAATTAATTAAAAAATAGATTTCAAAAGCATTCTGTTTCTAAAAATGGTTAAAAAGTTGAAAACAAAAGATTTTTAACTATGGTCAGAACAATTAACTTTTCAAAAATGAGACAAATTTCATGAATAACGGGCTCTAGAATACAAAAGATTTTTAATCAGGAAACTACATTTTTTGCCACAGATGCATGGTGACTGTATTTTTGAATGAAAAGATTTGGGAAACTTTGTATAAATTCAGTGCCTTCTGCCATCGTGACCAGCCGTTCATATTCCATAATAAGAACTTTCACAGTTTTCCATTTATCCTTTTCTTTTTATGAAAAAATAAATAAATAAACGAACAGTGTTTGCATTAAATCATTTCCGACCCACGCCTATCCAAAGCCGAATTGGTGTTGAATTGGTTGTTGAAGACAATCTTATCATTAGCAGTTCATAAAAGCGAGCTTAAAAAACCATGAATTCAACTTGCAGTGATTTGTATCAGAACATTGAGAAAGAGGTGTTTGCGTCCTTTTGTAAAATATTTGATGTGTCCAATACAACGGATTTGATCCTTGGTTTAATTTACGATGAGTGCTGTGCAAACCAAACGATCGCATTCCACATAACGAAAGATTCAGTCCACTATGTGGCTTTTTCTTTTGGAAAAGTAGAATGGGAACTGATCTTTGTTATCGTTGTTTTATTGTTGTTGACACATATTGGTTTAATCGCTAAAACGGATTGATTCTACTAACATTTTATGAAATTAAAAACATTAATTTCATATACAACCTTGCTGTCTCAGGCTTACTCACTATTATATCATTGGTGATACTTGTGGCAATTTTTTTATACGCCATTTTTAAGAAGCAATTTTATTTATGTTCTTACTTTTTCCTCCTTGGATGTTTCACTGGTTCATCCTGCTTGCTATTTGTGACTGCTCTTTCGATAGAGCGAGGAATGGCCGTCTCTTTTCCGCTTCGATACCGCACACAACAGTTGCATAATTGAGCTTGCATAATTGTGGTGCCCCAGTACAACCAATCATCACGTTGAGGAAAATCAAAACCACCCTTCCAAGTTTAAAACCTTCCATCAAGAGAGAATTGAGAAGTGGAGTGATTTACAAAATGTCTTGTCCAAGATGTAATTCTTGCTATGTCGGTCAAACTGCTCGACACGTTATCACTCGCTTCAAAGAGCGCAGAGCAAAGAAGGAAGGTCCAGTCTTTTTTGGAATTGTTTTGGGCGTATTGCTGAATTTGACAACCTTGAAATATTAGGCTCGACTATTAAGGGACAGGACCATCTAGAGAAGCTAGCGGTATTTTTAATCACGGAAATTATAAAACCAAACTTAAATAAAGATGAATTTAGGAGCAAACAATTTACTCATTTAGATTTTAAGTCATTTATTTTATTCCATTGTTGCTATTTTATTATAGTCTTGTCAATTTTATGAATTTTTATATGTATATAGTAATTATTTATCTAATAGTTTCTTTTATGCTTTTTAACCTATTGTTTATCGTATTCCCATATGATTTTATCACTTTTTATAAATTTACCATTTCTTTTGAATTTTTTTTTACCTGATGATGAACTTGTAGTTCGAAATATATCCATGGCTCAGACTGGGGTTGTAGGTCCCCCTAAGAATTTAGGTCCCCCCTGAAATCTAGGTACCCCCTAAAATTAGGCATTCGTAGGTACCCCCTGTGATTTTGCACCTCGTGTAATTTAAGGAAATCCTTACTAAGCACACCGAAATTTCATAGAATTGAGGCTTTCAAGTTCCCTAAAATAGATCTTGGGTCATTTAACAACTTGGCCTTTGCTACTGAAGATTTCTTCAGTCCCCAGACCTTATAATAAGAAAATAGGTACCCCCTAAAATTCCAGGTACCAAATGCTTGATATCTTGTTAAATATGAACCATTCCAGTTCATTTGCATTCATAAAAATATTTATGTTCTGAAAAAATTGCAAGGACCCATGGATCCACCTAAATTTTCCAAATTTTCCAAATTTTCCAAATCGACAAAAAAAACTGGTTGATACTAATTACTATTAGATAGATGTTGGAATTGCAAGTTTTTGAATTTTGAAACTCAAAGCCAAATTGTGGTCACAGTGGTAAGATTCAGGCAATTATTTTGGTACCATTGGAAAGCCCTTGATCTCAGCTTTCGAAAGCAACAGGGCATTTTGGCTTAAAACATAGTGGTTTTAAGCTATGGTCAAAAGACTGAGGGTCGTAAAACTGAAATTCGGTGGCTAAAGGTTAAAGGTTGCACGTCTAGAGAAAGACGATCTTCAGTTGAAATAAAAACTTTGAAAATTACTAACTTTATACCTTGTCGGACAAAACTTTATAACTTAGTCGGACAAAAGTGACTAAAATTCCGAAAAGGAATTAACTGTTTGGGAGGGCACTATGGACGAATAATGACTGGTGCGGTGTCAAAGTAATGCCCGAGCTTGCGGTAATTACATTATAATTTACCATGATAATGATTTTGTAGCTTTTGCAAGTTACACAAGGCTTATAAAACTAAAAACTCAAAATTATAGACAGTTTTTTTGGGTGGGTTTTGTTTCCTTTTTTTTGGGATTATCGAACATTTCCTTGCGCATTTTTGGCTACCATCTTGAAAAAAAAGTGTCAAGCGCGTCACTAATATTCTCAATGGGAGCCATTCGATCGAGGGATGATTTGCAACCTCGTTCCCAGGACGGTTTGGGTTTTTATAGAGGGTAGTCACCTAAATTCAGCTATTTTTCATCCTTGTTTGCCAGGGCACTTTTCACTCGAACAAAATCGGAAGGGTTTGAATATTTTTCGTATCAGAAATTTCAACTTCCAAGACAAAAAACTTAAATATAATTTTGTGAATTTTTTTCATTGAAATTCATTGAATCTGCATATTAGCATTAATCAGCAGAGAATTCTAAAGAGTGGTCACCCGAAGGTTAGGGCGTAGCATTCGGGCGTTTTTTTCAACTTGTCTTACTCATCTTCAGCATAACCGTTCAAAGCCCGGTTTACATCGCAACCCTTTTTACGAAATACAGTCCGACTGGACCGATAATAATTTTTTTTTTATTGAGCATGATTTTCAAGAAGAAGTTTTTGCTTTATTTATGTTGCGGCTAGAAAGATAATTATTTTGAAAGATTGGCTACTCTTGTTTTTTCTGGAAATTTTGTTGTGTTTGATTATAGTTTTTTTGAATTTACAGTAGGGGTTCTTGTTTTGTATCTTAAAGGTTTGCCATTTTATTGCCAAAAACTATAGTTTGAAAATCACGGGATTCAATTCTTAACTTCTTACTATCTTTTTGCAACAGACTAAATGAAGTCTCATAACTCAGTATTTTTAAGGAAAAAACATAATAAAAAAGTAACATTGCACTTCATTCGAAGATCTTGACCTGTGCTCAGTTTTCACTGAATGTACAACGTTGGTCAAAGGTTTTGTGGACTTTTTTTAAATAGCAGAAAATCAGCAAAAACACAGTATAACAGCCCTCTTAATCCCACTCAATGCTTTTGAAAATAGTCTGTTGGCATCTGGTAGCAATATGACCTTGACCATTTCTGAAAGTCAACGGACCTTTTCGTCCAGCGTTGATGATTACAGGTTAAATAGTAATAATCCAGTTTTACAGTGATGCGTGTCTTTTTTGACTTTGTCAGAGAAGAAGGAAACACACGGCCTGTAACCATGTTACATTCAGTTTGAAATCATGCGTGTCTGTTATGACTTTGTCAGGAGAGGAAAAGAAATGAATTTCTTGATTCAACTTACCCTTGTGATTCCATGGTTTTCGCGTATTGAAAAGAAATAATCACACGATTTGTACTTAGGTTACATCCAGTGTACAGTGATGCGTGTCTTTTTTGACTTTGTCAGAAGAGGAAAAAAAATGAATATCTTGATTCAACTTACTCTTGTGACTCAATGATTTTCGCGTGCTGAGAAGAATGAAACACACGACCTGTAACCACGTTACATTCAGTTTAAAATGATGCGTGTCTGTTATGACTTTGTCAGGAGAGGGAAATAAATGAATTTCTTGATTCAACTTAAAGTTGTGACTCCATGATTATCGCGTGCTGAGAAAAATGAAACACACGACCTGTAACCACCATTTAGTTAAAAATGATGCGTGTCTGTTATGACTTTGTCAGGAGAGGAAAAAAATGAATATCTTGATTCAACTTACTCTTGTGACTCCATGATTTTCGCGTGCTGAGAAGAATGAAACACACGATTTGTATTCAGGTTACATTCAGTTTAAAATGATGAGTGTCTGTTATGACTTTGTCAGGAGAGGAAAAGAAATGAATTTCTTGATTCAACTTACCCTTGTAATTCCCTGGTTTTCGCGTACTGAAAAGAAAGAATCACACGACCTGTAACCACGTTACATTCAGTTTAAAATGATGCGTGTCTGTTATGACTTTGTCAAGACAGGAAAAAGATTTAATATCTTGATTCAACTTACCGTTGTGATTTTCTTCAAGATTCTGGTGTTAAATGTGTATAAACACGAACTACTGGTGCAAGATTTAGGGATTGCCGACTGTATTCAAGATATGCGGGTCTTTTTCTACGGGAATACCTCAAAATTGCTTTTATTTTCTCTACGGAAACACATAAAAAATATACTGGACAAACTTCCGGCTGTTATTTTTTTGTATTTTCAACAATAAAAATCCGGCTTTTGGGGTTTTTTTCCGTTGGAAAGATTACGTAATGGATGGATATCATGAAATCGAAAAGGCTCGGTTTCAAATGAATAATATGGGTTATTACTTTCTTTATAACTGAATGAAAATAATTTCTAATCCACCCTCTAATCTCAAAAAGGTCGTTTTTTTTCGACCTTATTAAATAATATTTTGATCTTTAAAGTTTAAAAGCAAGGGTTAAAAGGAACAGTGTTTTAAAGACACAGTCAAAAACCATTAAGCCTATTGAAAGTGCCCACAGCATGTGTGTAAAGAAGTTTTTCTATTTCCTTCTTCTTAAAATTCTCAATTCCATCTTCATTTTTATTTCATATTTTTCTATATTCTTTTTCTTTTCTCTCGTACACTCCTTTTTTTATAAGAACCAGTCGGCCTAGGCTCACATGTTTTTAAACTTTGATCCACATTTTTCTCAAATTTCGCACCCCGCCCCATCCACAAATATATGCCTAAAAAATTGCTTCCCGTGGTCTAAGCTTTCATTAGGAAAATTCCCATGCTCAAATTGTGAGTTTTTTTTCATAGTTTTTGGTAAAATTCACCACCAAATTTGAGGCTCGATTTTCTTATGAAATTGTTCTTAAAATTGTTCTTATAAAAAAAAGCGTGTATGGAAGAACTTCATCTGGTGTCTTCTAGCTTTCACTTCTTTGCTTTCAATTGATGACATTCTGTTTCATATATTGATGATATGAATTTATTCCATTGTTTTTCGTTTGAAAGAGGTTTTTTTTGTCACCCTCTTCATTTTTCTATAAGCAAATCTTCATGGATCCATTTTTTATTTGAGATGAAGCTGTTGAAAGTATGGTGGGGTCAAGTTTGGTCAGGTCCCGGTTCATTCGCTTATGGTGGTAGCTTGGTGGATTCTTTAGACCTTATCCGTGAACATAACTATGAATTTAATTTCTAAATTTAATTCTAAATCTAATACATTCTTAACGTCATGAACAACAGTGTTTTAACCTCGCCCTTCGACATCCTTGACTTTGAGCCAAGACTTTGAGCTTTGAGATTTTTTAAAAGAATCTAGTAAAAAAAATACTTGTTGTTGTCGCTCTTACACGATGAGATTAGATGTATATGTTTCAACAGTTCTTTTTTTTTCGTTTTGGACATTCTGTTGAAATGAAGTAATAGTTTGGAAAGTGATCCTGTCGCATCGGTTGAAAATAACCTGATATTCAGATGGTGAATCTTCTATCAGTACGCTAAAGTTCTAGAAAGACGCATATAAAGTACTTTAGGTCGAAATACATATGCTGCCCTGATTTTTCCGTGTATCTTAGAAAAAGTAACCCTTCTTGGATTGATATTGTGATCAAACAAAGAAAATATTTTTCATAATTTTTCTTTTAATCGTTCGTATAAAGGAAAGATTAAATTTATATTCTGGTATATTATACTTTGAATTTGATTCATTGGTTCAAAAGTTATGAGTAAAATACTGAAAATTCATTTTTCAAAATTAATGAAAAAAACACACAGTCCATTAAAATCACACTGTAACAATGACACTGTTGAAGAAATACCTGAATCGCAATCCATACTCCACCGAAGTTGCTGTGGTTATGGAAAGCTTAGAAGGTTCGTTATGATTGGGCGGTTGTGGTCCCACCAATTTGAGGCTCAAGTTTTCCGTAGTAAAGTCTTATAAACGAGTTTGGAGAACCAAGGAACTACAATAAAGGAGTTCCTTGGGAGAACGAACCATCGAGCCAAAAATCTGTCTCTTTTTTAATTCTTTTATTCAAGCGATTTTTAGAAAAAACGACGTCGTCTCAAATTGGAAGGTGAATTATAATATGTTGGATGGATATAAAAATACCCTTTGTTTTAGGTCGAATCGATTTACAGTGAAACCTCTCTAAATCGGACACCATTAGTACAAAAAGAATTCCCGCCTAACAGCATTCTGTACTAGAGTATACCTCACATTCGGTAGTATAGATTGTCTAAATTTCCCGTGAAGTAGACTCAAAATTCGTTTTTCTGTTGCCGCCTCAAAATTTCTCCCACGCTTCACCGTGCTTGTTTACAATTACTAGAAATTGCGGAAATGAACGTTTGAATTTTCCGTAGATATCGTGGGTCTGTGTACAGACAAGCCCTGTAGAGACCTTTTATGAAACCAGTTCGTTTGTCCCAAGGAAAAGTGTGCGTTCTATTACTGCTTTAGAGAGATTTCACTGTATTTGTCTCCAATTGCTTTATATCGTTGTGTCCTTGGGTCTGTTTTGAAAAAGACAAAACTGAAAAACATCTTACTTGAGCGAAACAAAATTTTCAGTGCGTTTGGTTTTGAGAAAAGACTCGTAATGTGTTGTAAATTAAATATGACCCCATATAACTTTCGACATTATGAATAAAAGAACAGGCCCCATTACAGCTAGCCTCCTTAACCTTGGTGACGATATGTAGGTCGACGTGTTGACAGTGACTTCAGTCCAGTGACACCGCGAGGGCCAACATGGTTTCGTCTGATGGGTGTGATTTTGAAAATTTAAACTTCTAAATAGTCAAATAGTCTAAAAAACACATTCAAAAAATATCAAAGACTCCGCGGCTGCTACTGTACCCTGTATTTTTGTTTTTTTGTTTTTTGTTTTTTTAGACAGAATCGTGAAAATAAATTCCGCGAAAATTTCTGTCCCTTGATGTAAAGGAAGAACCCTCGAGTTTCAAACCCTGTATTTTTCTTTTCAGCATCCACTGCAACGTTGAACGAGAATCAGGAAGGAGGAGGAAGAGGAGAACTAACAGATGAAAGTCAAGTTTTACCAGGATTTTGTCAATCACTCGAATCTGTTCTACGCCAAGGACTGAAAGGTAGGAGTAAGTTTGATGTCTGTTTATTACTAGCCTGTTGTACCAGAAGTCTTTGCGTTTGAAAATCTACTTTCACTCTTTCCATCTTGTTTTTTACAGGGTTCAACTCGTCTCTGTGAACTGCTTCTTTAAAAATCTTGTAGACAGTGAAATCTAAAGCGGGCCACATCTCTATATAACTGACACTTTTCTTTGAAATAAACAGACTCATTTTTGATCATTTTAATCTCAACTGTGGGTGACCCTCAAAAATGTTTTGACGTATTTTTGCACTTTTTTTAAAATTCTTTTTTATTTTAAAAGCTCATAACTTGGTAAATACTGAGCCAAATTTAAAAAGTTTTAACTCAAATTTTAACTTTCTTTATCTAGTGAAATAAAAATATTAATTAGAAAACTATTTTTTTGGCTCCACGAGACCACCAAACAAAACTGTTTTGTGGGTCACCCGGTATAAAGCGACCTTTGGCACCAATGGTGTCCGCTTTCGAAAGATTCAACTGTACATGTTTTTCTTTTTATAAGCACAAAGCTTATAAGCATATCGAGATCCGGATTGAAATCTTAAACCACAATAGATCTAATATTTTCAGAACAATAGATTTTAAGCATTTCGTTAAGCTTGGTCCTCAAATTTCATTTACTTGTACTTTTTATTGATTAAATTTTTTTCAGTTGGAAGTCTTGGTCTGATTGGTTTATTGGACCGAGATTACTGGAATGTTATTGACGGCTTGACATCTTCCTCCAGAGTTGCACTAAGGTAAAAAAATTTAGTCGAACAAAAGTTTAATCGTATAGAATATTGATCGGACCAAAACTTTATTTATAATGTATAAAGTCACTTTTTGTACGACTAAACAGTTGAAAACAGCTTTAAACCAAATTTCTTTTAGTCTGGCAATATTTTAGTTCAGGCAAAAATAAAACTCAATTTATAAAATGATTAGAAAAAGACCCTGTTTAGAATTTCTGTGACAGGTTACAGTACTTAAAACTTTAATCATTTTTGTCGAGTTTAACGATTAGAATTTTTAAAATTACTGCGCCTTCATCAGCTTTATTAGCAGCCTCTCCGCTTTTTTTCATAAATTTTTTCGTATTTTACAGACCACCACCGTCAATAAATCACGTCATAACTGTTGTTAAGCAATGCAAAAAGGTCCGTTAAATTTTCTCTGTTTTTTTTTTACTTTCGATTTTTCTTTATTTTCATTGAATTAAACACGGAAGGAGTTGGGATCGAACCGGGGAACGTGGTTCTGATTTTAAAACCACGTTAAACCACGCTTTACAACGCCTAAGAATGATTTGCGTGTGTAGCCCGGACCTTGGAAACTGTACTCATAGAGAGACCTAGTTTTTGTGATTTCAACTACGTAATCTTTAGTACGAAATCATCTTAAAAAAACCCAGCTTTTTGTCACTGGTTTTGAAGCCAAGCCTCGCCCAGTACGGATTTTACTGACCCAATATATCCCGTATTCTACCCCTCGCAGACCTAGACCTAGACTAGGTATTAGTCGGTTTTCATGATATCATATAGCTAGGAAATGAAACCACGGATCGGAAATGTTAAATTTTCTTCCTTCGCCCCATGCCGCCCTATCCCGCCCCTTAAAATAACTCTATCCCGGGAATTTCTCAATCTTCTTTTTAAAATTTACATGCTAGTTAACTAGTCTACCGCAGACCATGTAAATAATATAATTTTATTTTTTATTTCTTTCACAGACGTGTTCATCTCAAGGACGAGGTCGTCTCTTCATTCGTGTGGCGTTGACTAAAGGTATCTTGATCCAAGCTTTGGAAGCATTATTACAGAATCAAGATTTCGTAAAGGTATGTTTAACCAAGCAAGCTTGCACGGAGCGTTGTCCCAGCGTTGTTTTAACATCACAGCGTTATTTGAACGTTAAAACAACGGCGTGGAATAACGACGTCGCTTGTCTGGTGCTTTAAAAAAAGATACGGCTTTCTAATGGGGTGAACAATAGGTTAGATAGCGAGAGAATTTAAACGGTTAAAATACTCTCAGGTTACAAATGAACTCTCTTGTTAATTGTTTTCCCGATTCTCTGAAGAAACCCTGAGACAGGAAATTTACGAGTTCATCAGAGTGGTAGAACAAGTGTAAAACTATTGCCCTGCCAGGGATCAAAACTGTAAACCGTACAGGTATGAATTTTGAGAAAAAGCCTCCAAAAAGTCACCATACCCCATGTGCACGATCTTTTTTAGCTTAAATAGTCCATGCATGTGTAACGCTCCCTTTCGTTTTAGTATTGGTATAAAGACGCATCTCCATTGGTTGACTATCGGAGAAAAGGTATTCTTTGCCATGGAAAATCATGTGCCACGGCATGACGTCACAATTTGGGGAAAACAGAACACTTACTAAAGATTAATTATATGTGCAATCAGTAAACAAAATCTTTTATTGAGTTAAACCATAGTTTTTGTTTTCCCCTCGCAATAGTTAAATCTTATTGGTTGAAAAGTATAGCACATGACTTTCCGTGGCGAATAATTAAATCTTATTGGTTGAAAAGTATATCGCATGACTTTCCGTGGCAAAGAATCATTGACACCATAAAACTATAATAAAAGCCGACTTGTAAAAAATACAGTTCCTCCTTCATAGCAAAAGATATTAATTAATTTGATTACCATAATCCTTGTAAACAAACCTCTACATCTCACATGCAAAATATGAGCCACGCGTAGATGTGGATAAATATTTTCCTTGAAAAAACATAAATTGACCTTATGATAAATAAGCATGATTACTGAAATAAAAAAATCATATTGCTTTCATATGAAAACTTGGGACGTCAGCTAGCCTGGTTAATGTCTGCATGGAAAAGGTAGAAAATAGGGAAATATTGAATTGCAGATGTCTCTTCGAGGGTATGGAGCTGCCAAATTGAGCCCATTAAAGTTTTCCGTAGTAAAGTCTCTTAAACGAGTTTGGAGAACGAAG
>JAUJPO010071521.1:0-11699 GCA_032270745.1 Tiaropsis multicirrata
TATTTTATCGACCGACCGACCCATATTTTCCTGACGATCCGCCCGTAGAACAACAAATTAATTTGGTCTCGCCTTATAAAAAATAAATTTTATTTGGAAAGTTAGCATTAAAAAAGTTAACAATATACAATAATAAAATTCTGTGTAAATTCGGCATAGCCATAAGAGGGAGTAATAAAGTAATAGATCTGCTATATTTTAAAATAATATAGCTTTCCCGAAAATTTCATGTAATTTGGTTCTCCCAAAAAAAGTTACGCCTGTTCAAAGTTTACTTTGAGTTTCACGATCATTTTCTACTTTTTAACTAAACTAAAGAATTTCCCATTTCAAAACAAAAGAAAAAGAAAAGACATTTAAAAATTGTATCTTTTTATTTGCAATACAATAGCTTCTTTAAATAAGTCATTTAAATTGAATGAGAAAAATTGTATGCACATTGTTTTCTTTTTGTTAATGAATGAATACGGCTATCACTTAGAAAAAAAAGAAAAGAAAAAAAACAATTTGCGCGCCAGCAAAACCAGTTCCCCGAAACAATCCGGTAAGAAATTGGGAGAACACCTTTTGATCACTGACTCCTCGTCCCCGTCCCCTAAATGAATGCTCAGTTTTGGCTGACCAAAAAAACAAATATTTATGTGGTGACTTGAATAATAATGTCGGACAAAAATAGAAAAACCTTCGATTGCATTGGTCTTTCGATTGATTTCACTTGAATTTGTCAATTGAATTTTTTGGTTGACTTTTCCTGGACTAATGAAATCCTCTCCAATTGACCATTCTAGGAAAAATCCATTTACCTTTAAAAGTTTGAAAAGGTTACTTTACTCCTTTAAAAAGTAAGTGTTTCTTGGGGTTAAAATGGGATCCTCCAGTCAAACATGGAATGTCAATACAGACTTCATTTTGCTGACCTTCCAAGATCTTGTCAATGTTGATGTTTGAAAACGAAAGTAGAATTCAATGCTGTTCTAGTTCGCACAAATTAAACAAAATTTGAGAATGAGTTGAAGTATATATTTTTAGGACTTATGAGTCTGATATGTTCACTCTTTTTTTGGTTTTGATGTGTGACTGATAAGCTTGGTAACATCGTCAAAGCAAACTGTTTGTCAAAAAGAAGACCAGATATTTGGTAATCCCAAGTTGGCGGTACCAGGGCAAAAAGTCCACAAAAAGCCTTATTTTGCACTAAAAAGACCAATTTTAGGGGTGATTTTTTTAATTGTGAGAATATTCATGTTTCACAGAATTCGATTTGGCGGTTGACACCCAAAACCGCGAAATTAAATTCCGTGAAAATTTATTCCCGTAAAAATTTATTCCTGTGAAAACTTTTTCCCTTAAGGTATTTGAAAACCTAGTTGAAAACCCTTTGCAAATACAATGAATCTTTTAATAGTGATGATTTGTAGATTAAAAATAACAGTTACGTATATCAAATATATTCTTTTTTTAGGTCAGAGGGAAGTCAATCATTTTACCATTATTTTGCCCCGCCTTTTCCAAATAATATTGTAATGTTTGTGCTGAATAAGAACCAAATTCAAGAACAATTTGAAGTAAAAGTTAGTTTTGACACAAGTGTTGAAGATAAAAAGATTGGTGAATTTACTAAAGATAAAGATTGTTTTGCATGGAAATTGGATTTGACAGATGAAGAAACAGAAGCTACAAATAATGTTTTAAAATTGGTAAGAATCTTTTGGATAAATTAAGAAACTTTGTCAATTGATTTTTGCTCAATTTCCAATAGATACCCAAACACCTAACACTTGACTATATAAGAAGTTAATTTTGGGTTTTAGCCAACTTGAGTTGTTTCATTAAATTTCAAGGGCTACAGAGTACAGTACTTTATATCATGGAAAGCTAACGCAACAGAACATGCTCTATGAAGTAACCATTATTTGTTTGGAGGGGGATTTGTTAAAAGGCTTAGGCAATCAGTACCGTATCCAGGACAAGTAAAAACACTACAATAAGAATAATTCAAATGTTTTATAACAAATGCAGTCTCTTCTTATAGGATCGTTTGTTAAAAATCAGTGTGACAAAAGACGGAGTTGATGAAGGCTTCTCATCGCAAGATAAAGAAGAAGAAGATTTTGTTTTTGATAATAACAATGAAATTAACGAATTTGAAAAAAGTTTGGAAAAATTTGAAGATGATTTCAAAGAAAACCAATCAAGTCTCAAATCACTTCACAAGAAAGTTGCTTCTATCTCAAATAAGTCATCTGGAAAGAAAGTGTCTGACTTTTTCAAACCAAAACAGCAAAAAAAGGCTACTGAGACTAGATCGAAAGCTTCAGACAACAAAGACGTCATTTTGAGAGATATGAAAGACAAGGGGAATGAACATGAGCCAGATAAAGAGCCGAGTGGAAAAAGACCACACCCATTTGCTGAGTAAGCTAAATAACACCTCTTTTTCACTAAACTTCACCTTTTTTTAGAGAAAATCAGATTGTTTGAGTTGATTTCAATTTCAGTTTTAATCAGAGACCATTGATAACTTATCCATTGTGTTGTTGGTTTCATTTTATTTGAGTTTTTTGTGTATTTAAAAGGCCTCAAGTCAGATCTTCAAAACATTTTCATCCTACCTTTTTATTTATTTCAGCACAATTGAAATTCTTTTTATATTTAAAAATGTTTTAGATCACCTGAAACAAAGCCAAAGAAAGCAATGTTGCAATCAAAGTCTATGAAAACAACGCCAGTCCTTGTCAAAAAGAGAGCATCCAAGAAAAATGGGAAATCGCCTGCTACAAAGTTTTCTGATTTGATATCTCATGAAAGTATGAAGATTGCTTTTGAATCTATTTAAATGTAAATCCTTTCATTCCCCATGACTCTTTTACACTTGGGCATGGATTTTGGATATTTTTTATCACTGGGTTGAGAGAAACACGCTTAAACAGCCAAACATCCAAATTTCATCAGTTTGGAATAAACTACACTGTGGCTTAAATTTTGACCACTTTTTTCACCGGGTGGCCAACAGAGTGAATTTGACCAGGTTACTTACTCGGGGGTGCCTATTTAATATTCAGTTTAATAGATTGTGTTTACTTTTTCCATTGCGTACTTTGGCTGTAACATTTGTTACATCCATTTTAAATTCAATGTTTATATTAAGTGAAACCTTGAAAATTTGAATGATAAAAAGTAGTAGGTTCTGTTACACTGTACATTGCTACTGATTCGTGAAACATATTTTCTAAATACATTTTAAAATCAAAATACAACAGGTATCCGCTCATAATTTTTTGTTGTTGTTCATCTTTTTTTTGTCCTTTCCTATAGATCCTACAGGGCGTTGGGGACATGCATTTTGCAAGATTTGTGACGATAAAGCTGTTGTTATCGGTGGTCAAGAAAAACAACAAATGAACTCGGACTCGATGTGGCTTCTTGACTTGAGTATGCTTATTTTTATCAACTAAACAGATGACATATATTTAGATTGTGTTCATTTAGATAATCTATCAATAAAAATATTTAGATATAGATACATGCGCATGTTTTCGCATCTATAAGACTTTTGAAGTATTGTGTAGTCAATGAAAATATTTCATATTGTTAATCTTTCTTATAATTTCATAATGTTTTCTTTGTTCCCTTTTGAATATTTCAAAAATCCTCCTAATATTCTGAACTTTAGATGATATTTTTGAAAATTTTCTAGAAACACGAACATGGGAATTACAGAAGTCTGATAATTCAACAATTGATCGCCGTGTCGGACATAGTACTGTATACGACGAAAAAAGAAAAGTTGTTTTTGTGTATGGTGGCTCAAAGCAAAAGAAATGGTATAGCGATGTCTACGCATTGAGTGTCGAAACTTGGGAGTGGGAAAAGTCGGAGGTAAATGTTAAGGACGTCTTTTCAACTTTTTCAAGCATGTTTTTATGTTTTTTTATGTTTTATGTTCTTTATAGGTTGTTATTTATCACCATACAATCATGCCTTTTATAAGCGTAACGTTTATAAACATATCAAAACCTTGATTTAGTAAAAAATAAGCGCACACTAATTTTTTTCTGTTTAAGTGTGTATATAGGTACTTTAACCCTATTCGTACTAGGCTTTCAGGGGCTTTTCAAAACTAGGAGGGAGGGGCTATTTCTGTACCAGGCCTTTACTTTTGATCTAGTTGTCCTTTTTGCATAAAATTTGGTACACATCATCCTTACTATAAATAGAAAAATGTGTCATTTTTTATGACACCTGCTTGTCAAAATACATCATGCTCAAGGTTGTGAAATGTATTTTATATTGATGCTGTATAAAAGTTAGGAAAACTCACAAAATTTCGTTGGTAAAGCATTTATATATCAGGAGCTATTACTAAAAGTTTAACTTTGGTACAAAAATAGCCCCCCCTAGTACGAATAGGGTTAAGCATACATAATAATAAGGCCAAAGTCAAAGTGTAGTATTTTACTTTTAAAATTTAAATTACAATTTTTACAGACAATTGGGAAGGCGCCAACGAGAGCTTATCATTCATGTAACAAATTTCACGACGAACTCTTTGTATTCGGTGGTGTATATCCTAATCCTGATCCTGAGCCAGACGGTTGTAGTAACCAACTCATTATTTATGACATCGGTATGTACTTCTTATCTCAGAGTCCTAGTCTGGACCTGTACTCTACACTCTATATTAACTACCCAAGCCAACAAGGAGCTATGAAATGGTTTCATCTTAACAATTCAAATTACAAAAGAAAAAAACTTTTCAAAACAATTTAAATCTCGCGCCACTCATTCTAAACAAAAAGACTGTTTGACGTCAAAATGCATCTAGTAGTGTGAACATCGTATCAAAATCGTATCAAAGCATTTACACAGGAGCAACACTAGCAATTAGACAGGTTCTCATCTATCACGCCTCCTCTAATTTTATAAACTTTCCGAAATAGTGCTAAAATTCTCCGTTTTACTGGGTAAAATCACAAATATCACAAATATCACCTCTATTTCATTTCATTATGACCGCCAACATTTAACAAATTTCCTAAAGAGTCCCCTGCATATTACATACATGTGGTTGTATGCATATTAGAATCCTCCTACAATTAGACATTTAAGAGTAGACAACCCTGCATGTCAACGTAACATGTAACAACTCAAGTATATCTAATCTTTACGGACGTTCTAAATATTAAAGATAATCATAATTACTTGAGATGTTATAACAGTATGTTGAGTGTTTGAACGTGTCTGATTCAGACAGATAACTCAAATACATTTTCAGTCAACCTCAAGAAAAAAGTTTTTTCCAGAAAATTCATAACTTATCATCTTACGTATCATTCATTTGTTTTGTTTCGTTATTTTCAGCAAATAAAAGTTGGTACACGCCTATCATTAGCGGAGATATTCCTACACCAAGATCAGGGTAAGATGGAAGTGCATTGTCAAATGTCTTATAAATTCAATACAAAGATTCTAGAAATTCCATTTTTTAACATTTTGTAATCATATGTGTAATCATAAAATCCTCTTCAATCTGGCAATACGACTGCGATATAACAACCATGAGCAGAAAGTTGTATAATGAAACGTGAAAGATACAAACAGAACATGCTACGAGTTTTCGATGATAGACGTGATGGACTGAACAAAGATTATTGTCGAAAATTTGTTACAGTTGTATCTTTATCTGTTTCATTTACTTTCCTACTTATAAATATTGTTCTTTACTTTCTCACTAGACATTCAGCAGTAATGATAGGTTCCAAGTTGTATATCTTTGGCGGCTGGGATGCACCGACATGCTACAACGATATCTATTGTCTTGATATAGGTAAAATATCATTCTGTTTAGTGATGTGATACTTTACATCTACTCTACCCTAATTCTCTATTATATTCCCATCCATTTTCTGGCACTTCTTTAGTCTGCTTTAGCTGAAATTGTCTTTTCGTTAGTTTTGATGTTTACGTTCAATAATATTTACTATTTTCGATTTTATCTTGGTAAAAGGCTGCATTAAATTTATGAATCTTTTTTAACCACCCTTTTTGGCATGTTTAGAACACGATAACAAATCATTGCCACAATTCATAATATCCAGATCTTTTATTTGGAAACATTCTAAGAATCTGGGTGTTTGCCAATATTTGGGATACGTTTTCTTGTCATGAATCAAAAGCTTTTTAAAATCAATTTTCTCATGGTTACCGTATCACTAGCCACCGCTATTTTTACTCGAATGAAATGACTTTAAATTTTATCTTTTTTTAGTTATAATGAAATACACAAAGTTGAAGCCGACTGGTGATTGTCCAACCCCTCGAACTTGGCATTCAACGAGTGCTTTGTCAAATCCAAATCAATTCTGTATCTATGGTGGATATGATGGGAAAAGCAGTTTGAATGATCTCTATGTTTTTGATGCAGGTATAGATTACCTGTTATATTCAGTGGTTCTCAATCTGACAATGTCTGTGTGTCTGTCTGTCTGTCTGTGTGTATGTCCCAAAGACTTTGGGGGAGCCTGGAGGGCTCAAAACTTGTCGCATTTGTCTGAAATTTGGTACACTTGTTCCTTGGACAAATCCCTGGGGTGTTTTTTTCATTTTTTCAAAAGTTTGATTTTTGAGGCCTGTGGACGAGTTTTTCGTCAAAACGAGGCTAAAACTTTGGGGCAGCCTGGAGACTTCAAAAATGGTCGAATTTGGCTGAAATTTTGTAAACTTGTTCATTGAGTGAATATCTGTTTAATTTTCGGATATTATCATTTTTGGGGCCTGGGGACAAGTTTTTAGCCTAAACGAGGCTAAAACCTTTTAAGGAATGCTAAAATTTTCCCTAAGCAATGAAATTTAAAATTGGGCCTATGAATGATTTGAAAGATACTGAAGTTGAGCCAGTGCGGTTAGCACGTTCGACAGTTATTACATCCAAATAGATAGGACTTTTGACTATATTTTTGGGAATGAATGTTCAGATTTGGTGTATTCGAAGAAAATTTCTGCGATAAATAATTAACGAATTCTAATATATATTCGTCGTTGAAAATATTAGGATTCTTAAAAAAAAATGGGGAACTTAAAGGTTTAACGTATCAATGTTTAGAATATTCTTTCTCGCCTTTCTCGACCGTAATCCGAAAAAAAATAGAAAATGTAGTTTTCAGTTTACATGAAGTTTTGTGGCTCGTATAATGAAACATTTCAGACACACCAGTCAATTCATCATATCCATTCCGTAATCTTTTATACGGAACATTCTAAAAATCCCGGTGTTTAGTTTTGTATTTCTAACCATAAAAGTGGTGTTGGGGTGTTTCCGTAAAAAATTAGGTAACGGATAGCATGAATTTGATGGGTCTTAATTTCTAACTGAGCTACATGGAATGCTAATAGACCTTTTCATAAATTACGTTACAAGTAACAACTGCCTCATTTTCATACAGTCAAGTTTTGATAAGCTCACTTGGGGTTCGGTTACCATAGCGCTCAATTCAAAACGAGGCAGTCGTTGTTCGTGACGTAATTTATGAAAAGGTCTATTGGTACATTTTAGTTTTTAAATTTGGGTGATGATGATCTTACAAGTATTAATGAGCTCTGCAGAGCTCACTAAGATTTAGAATTTAGAATTTTTCGAAAATAGTGTGCATGCCATTCAATTTCATATTTTGGTCATTTTCAAGTTTTCCAAAGAAACCTATAACCTGAAAACAGAAAAGAGAGAATAACTTTCAGTCATTGCTTACAACAATTGCCGCCCCTCGCTTCCAGACACCGTCGGAGTAATAAAAAAACAACACGAAACTAACATAACATCATGGATGTAACAAAATAAAGATTAAATATCTTGAAAATATCAAATTCTAACACAGATTTCTTTTTTTATTTACATGAAATGACATAACAAAAATGCACTTTTTAGTATTACATAATATACCTTAACATAAATAATTGTGTTTTTAAATGTTTTGATGACAACAACAATTTTTCAAGAAGCTCTTTCTGATAAAATCAACTGGAAAACAAACGCTTTTAGTTTTTCGATGTAAAATCAAAGAAAATCTTGAGAATGTAAATGAAACATGCGTCCTTGTGCGTTACGTCATGTTACCAAATAGTCTTGGAAAAAAAGTCAAGTCGTAAATTAAGGTTTCTCTTCTACGCATAGGAGCCGTTTTTCTCTCAAAATCAACTGGAAAAGACTTTAGTTTCATTGTAAAATATAAGAAAGTCTTAAAAACGTAAATGGAACGTGTACGCCCTTATGTTACGTTTCAAAAAATTGTTTTGTCTGTCACTACGCAAATAGTCAAGTTATAAACAAAGGTTTCTCCTCCACACAAACGATATACAGCGATGTCAAAATCAGGGGTAGAAAAATCAACAACTGTAGAATGTGTTCATGTTCGGTCACCATATATTTGATAAAGAAATAAAAACGTGATTCCTTCTCCACCAATAACTCGTTGCGTTGGCGCCGCTGCTCCAATTTCCGTTGTTTCAAGTCCGTATAATGGTCACTCCGGCGCCGGCCCCTTTCCGCATACATTTGTAACATAGTTTGGCGGAATTGTTGTTTGTAATCAGGCTGTCCATCTTCCATTTCATTCTCGTTGTAACTGCTTGAACCGTTCGTAAAATAAGTGGAATTTCGTCGGTAACCATACAACTGATAGTCGTTCAATTCCACTTTTAGTTCGTTGGATGATGTGCTCTTTTGACGAATCATTTTTGGAGAGCCGTTTGGTGAAGTTGATAGTATTTTACTATTCGGTGATAACAGTTTCTTATTGCGTGGACTATTGTTGTTTTTTCGCAAGTCACTAACAACAACCATATCGTCATAAGACCCCCTTGTATAAAAAAACATACAAAAAGATTTCCTTTTTTCAGAAATGTCACCGCCTTTTAACGCAGGTCTTTGACGCTTTTCAGTCAAGTGTTATTCCTGTGTCGTTTCAATATTCGCTTGTTGTAATGTTTGAAATATTTCTTTTAACATCTGTTTATCACAATAAACTTGGTTGATCTCTCAAATTTCTATTAACTCAAACTCATCAATGTTGTTTCCCTGTTTTGCTGCAATTTGTCAATACACGTTATTTGAGTAGTTTGCTGAAAAATGATGCTAAATAAAATAATCAAATCAAAGAAAAAGCTGAATATGTTTAGTTGTTTTGGAGACACTTTGTAATTCTCTTTTCGTAAAAATGTTGTTGATTAAATATACGAGTTTTTAAAAACTCGTTATCACAAATCTTTTCACACAGTTTTAAAGTTTTAGCGAATCCCTGCTAATTCCTTACACCTCCTACATACAACCTACAAATTTGTAACAAAATCAACAAATCTAACCTATCTTGTAAAGGTCACTTTCACAAAATGACAACCATTCATTACCATACCATACATTATGACTCATCCGATCGTAACCAATCGACAGTTCAAAAAAGTATAAAACCTTTTCTTCAAAACATAAGTCACAAAACACGACGAGTGATGCTTAAAATCCTAAGGGAGGTATTTGCAATCCTTTAAAAGTATTTTGTTTTAAATCTTGCGGGAATATTGATTGCGGGGCTGAGTGTAAGTTACGATGCGCGATTCAACGATTCATGCATAAATTATGCTAATTTATGCGCAATTATTCGAAATTACATATACCCTGTTTGGCAGCCTTCAGAATTTTACAATATTAGGCATCAATTACAACTCTAGCATTTGGAGATGTGATGATGTTAGAGCATGGGTATAATACAGAACCAAGTTAGAGCTAAGGTCGAAAGTAACCTGCGAGGACCTTTTAACATCTGTTCACTAGAAAAGGAATAGTCAGCCTACAAATTATTATAGAACTGTTCGCTAAAAGTTGAAAAACCACACTCCTAGATGTATCGATCTGTTTGTGTGTCTAGCTAAATCCCAAATTTTAATATGTTTCCCTCCTCAGAGACGGATACAGAAGATAATCAAATTTTTTAACTGAGAGTGTTGGCTTCCAAATAAGGAGTGTTGGCTTCCAAATAAGGAATATGAACAAAAGCAACACTCTCCTCCGTCAAAGATTTTGAGAACCTTTTGCATCCGCCATTGCGCTTCTGCTAGAAACTTTGATCTGTTGGCCAGTAGTGACGTCATTTGTCATAGAAATATTGATATGTTGGCCAAAAGCAACAAATGATGTCATCATCTAGAATCAGCCAACAGATACAATTAAATAAGATTTGTGGTACGGGATGAGTCAAGGTGCCACTTTCGACTCTCGTGAATTCCTGGTAGGGTCGAAAATACACAAAATAGAAAATCAATCCCTCCATCTTTTTTGAGAAAATTTGAGAAAAATATGGACTTTTTTCGGAAAAAAATGAAATTTTCCCATTCAGCAAGGTCCTTTTTTCACTTCTTCAAAATCCCAGAGGCACATCCCAGTCGGGCCATAAGATCAGTACCCCTTGGGTATTTCGAAACTCCCCGCCCATTGATTTTCACTACCCCTGCTATCCGGCACCTAAGAGAGAAAATGAGGAAAAACAACAACATACAAAGAACACCAGCGCACCTCGACCTGTTATCACCACACATTACCAAAAAACAGCAACAAATATATCATGTTCTTGCTGTATCCACAAGAATGATTGAAAAGAAAAAACAAACAGCAACTAAATTTTAAATAATTTGTCATACAAGTTTAATCCTCTAATACCAATGAATTACGTCATCTTATAATTGATGACGTGTAAAGTTACTGACCAGGAGACGTTTTTTCAACGTTAAAACGGTAATATATTGTTGGTTGAAAAAACGTCTTGTGTCTGCTGGTTGATTATCATCTCACGAACTACTCTTGTCTACGCGAAAAGCTTTTCGTAGGTACCTTATCGG
Organism: Tiaropsis multicirrata; assembly: GCA_032270745.1. Taxonomy (NCBI): domain Eukaryota; kingdom Metazoa; phylum Cnidaria; class Hydrozoa; order Leptothecata; family Tiaropsidae; genus Tiaropsis; species Tiaropsis multicirrata. The sequence continues at coordinate 10,882 of JAUJPO010071521.1, forward strand.
ACAAAACGATGTCGTACTAAATTATTCGTCGGACATAATTTTTGTCACCCACAAATATTTTGTCCAAAAAAGGCAAATTTTAGCCTATCCTTTTTTTCGTCGGACAAAATTTTGGTCACCTCCAAAAAATTTCGTCACTTTTGTCCGACATTTTTTTTGTCTATTCATGGATGGGCTATTCAGCAAAAAAAGTATCAATATCTAAAACATCCAATATTATCGCATTCATTTACCCCTGTTTTATGCTACAATTTTAGAGATTCTTGGATATTCACTCAAAAAAAATCTCGTACACTTTTTTGGAGAAAAAAAATCACATTTGTCAAAAAAAAAATATTATTCACATTTTTTTGGGGGTGATTTACCCCTCATCACCCCTCACTAAATATGAACCTTTGAATAATAATGTTTCTACTTTTCTTCATATTTTATCTTTATGTTTCAAGAAAAGTTCAGTTCATAGCGAGAAAGGCTGTGAGAACATCATTTACGGGCCATGTAATAAATCATTTATGATAGAAAGTTGGCAAATAAAAATAAAATAGCTCTTTCAAAATGGCTACTTCAATTTCTATCATAATATGTAAAACTAACGAATTTCTTTTTTTCTTCAAATTACGTTAACTTTTATTGTTAAGCACACGGTATGTTTCCGTATAAAAAAGATAAAATTACGTAATATATATGTATACTGAATATCGCAAAGATGAATTTTTTCAAATCTAGCAAGCAGACACGTAATTGGCCCAGCGCTAGCGAACGGGCCTTTCATTAGCACTTGTCTGTGTGTATGTATGTCGGTCCGGTCTCGTTTTTGC
>JAUJPO010071532.1:0-11697 GCA_032270745.1 Tiaropsis multicirrata
TGGCAGACATTACTCACCGGTCTCTTCGAGATGAGTGACTTCAAAGATTGAAGAAAATCAACTTCAAGTAAATTCAATTAAGTACTGCCGTGTGGCAAAGAATGGTGCAGGCGAATTGTGAAAAATAGGAAAGTTAAAAAAAAATCCCTGCTTCAGAAAAAACCATTTTGATACCGGCCTAGAAAAAGGCCAAAGTCCGTGAAAATCACAAAAATTTTAAACACACAAAGATTAATCCAAGCTAACTAGCATACAATAATACTGTCAGGTTGGCTAAGGATAAGGTCAAATCAACGCTAGATTGATAAATGTAGTTTCAGGGGGTTTGTAACCATGGTAATCTCAATGGTTTAGCAAGTACGCATGGAAAAAATTACTTATCGAGACACAGCGTTTTCTGATTATATACGCAACTTTTTCGAGATGTTTTATTATAAAAGTTGACATGACTGTTGGACCAGTAGATTAGTTCCTCTTTATATTATGTAATTTTAAGTTTTGAAAGTTAAGAAAATAATATTTTCTGTAAATTATTAGAGGTAGGTCAGGATTAGAAAGGGGTAATCAGGATTAGCCAATCTGCCGGTATGTTCTTCAACTGCAGTAAAAGGAATTGGGGGTATATTCAACGAAAGTACTTTAAAGGAAGAAACGTCTTTATTTGCGAAATTTAATTCCTGCAAAATATATATTTTGCTAACCATTTTCAATATAATGTTATTTTTGGAGGGATTTACACTACAAGCTTTGGTAAAGGGTTTCTTCTTTCTTCTTCAGATATTGTAAGTTACTGAAGATGGAGAGGCATAAAAGATTTTCGAAATTGCCTTTTTCGTGAAAGTTAATTCTAGCGAAATATAGTCAAATGGCCCATCTGCGAAAGTAAAATTTTCCGGTGCAAAGAATGAACTAGTTTTAGGTGCACCAAAAAACACCTGCACCCTCTTAGCAATAGAATTTGAAAGGCAGTGCCACCAACCCTTGGTAGGCTGGTAGGCTGAGGTGCAATTTCAATATGGTCAACTAGATTAAAAACATATCATTTTAACAGCGAACGTCAATGATTAAAATGATGCTCAAAACGCTAGATTTTTTACTCAATTATTTAAAAAAGATCATCAGCACTCTCAACACACAGCTTTTGAACAATCAAGTAAAAAGGTGCAAAATTGTTTAGTTGCAATTACATTTAAAACAAATTGCTTGAAAATTTTACAACTAGAGCATGCAAACTCGTGGCATTCTCAAAAATATGTTGCGAAAAGGACATTTTAGTTTATTTACTACCGTAGATAGCCCTATCACCGTCACCCCCTCCCTAATTTCGTCACCCCTTATAATTTGGCAGAAAATATCAATTGAACCTCTTTGACAGTTATATATAAAACTTTAAGCTTTTATCTTTCCACCTAAAGTAAAAACTCATCAAAAAAGAGAAATAATATTGTTTTTAAATAGGGGTGACGGAATTAGGGAGGGGCTGACAAAGATAGGGCAATTTACGGTATGCGATAATTTCACATTCCTAACCAAAGCTTATAAATCTCATAAAAGCTATAGTGTACAAAGGGTTCTGATCTTCTCTATTTACAATCATCCCCCTAATAAAGGAAAGCACAGGTTGAGAAGCTAATTTTTAATTGATATTCAAATAGTTTTTATTTATTTATATATAGTAATATTTTTCACAAGTCTATTGACCTCTACGAAACAGTCTTTTATAATTTACAATTTATGAAGATCTTTCTTCCACTTGTTGACCAGTGTTGTTCTTTAAAATTGGTAATAGTTGTCATGGTCACAAGGTCAGCCCCTAGACTATTTCATGGATTGACACTTCTGTAATACAGCAAATTAGTTTGATATCCTCTTATGCCATCGCCAGCAAAGTTTCTTTGCAGCTCGTGATTGTACTGACGTTGCGAATAATGAATTTTTGGGATGTGGAAGGTTTATCATAAACATGAAGATGTTTATTTACTTCCACCATTTTTATAATTTTACGCCTGATCTTGAGGCTAGGTAGGTTGATGATATGGAGGCGATCTTCATAAGATATGTTCATATAACCACTAACAAGTCTTGTGGCTCTTGGTTGAACGCTCTTGATTGCATCAATGTGTTTAATAAGTCTTGGAGACCAAACTGCTTTTGCGTATTCAAGATGAGGTCTAACAAAGGCTGTGAAAAGTATGTGGAACATTTCAGGCAAAATAAATTAGAAGCTTCTGCTAATCAGTCCAATGATTGAGTTAGCTTTCTTGATTTTACTAAAGATATGCTCTTCGAAAGTCAATTCACTGTCAATGACTACTCGAGATCTTTTTCTTGATCCACGTGTTCCAAGACAGTTGTTATATGAATGTGCGTGTTTGATATTCCAAAACTTTCCTTGAGCACAATTTATTTCATCAACAAGCTTTGTATCATCGACAAAAAGGTACATTTCAGGATTAGTGACTTCAGCAAGGTCGTTTCTTTAGTAATCTGCAATGTGGGACTGTATCAAAAGCTTTTGCAAAGTTGAAATAGATAACATCAACTACTTTATCGTCTGATATTGAATCTGCACATTTATCTTGGTAACATAACAATTGTGTCACTGTTGATTTCTTTCCCATGAACCTGTGTTGCTTGTTGAATAGTAACTTCCGATCCATGAGGTGTTTCATAATTTGATCCTTCAAAACTCTTTCCATTATTCTACACACAAGGGCTGTAAGGCTAACTGGTCTGTAGTTTTCTTTGAGGCTCTTCTTCCCATTTTTATAAATCGGAGACACGTGCGCAATTTTCCATTTGTCTGGTAATGTACTTTCCACACAGGATTTTGACATAATAGCGAATAGAGGAACGGTGATGTTAAAAAGCCAACTTTTTTAACATGACAGGGTGGTTTTTTCTGGTCCCAGTGACTTGTTAGAATTAAGCTTTTAAAGTTCTTTTCTGACCATATCAATTATTAGATTGAATGTTACGTACAAATCCGTTTGTGATCGAAATTCATCAAAACAGGTAATGTACCAAGGGGCTCTTTTGTAACAACACTAAAAAATTGATTCTGCAGTATATCAGCTTTATCCTTTATCCTAAAATACGGAGAACATTCACCAAAACTGTATTTAGATGACAGAGAATCTTCCTTGTGCAATCCAGAAGGTCGAAATAATGTAAAATTGTCTCTTTGAAACTACCAGTTTGCAGCTTGAAAATATTATTTAAAGAATTTTTTATTTATTTTCCAATAATTATGAATTGTATTTTTTTGCAACCGTATCTAAATTTAGGAGGCAAAATAGATTCACTGGTCTCAAAAACTTTATTCTAATGTCTGTTGTGGAAAAGAGTATGAAAGGGACATTCAACACACGAAACTGTTATAAGAAAACTGTAGAATAAGATGATTTTTGAAAATCAAAATTGTTGCATTTACCATTGTATGCTTTATCTAAAAAGTTTTTTTGAAAAAAGCAAGAATTTGTCATCAAACGCAAAAAACTTTCTGTCAGTTTTGATTGATGTTTAATTTTTCTTAGGGCAATAATAAAATCAGTGTTGCAAAAACAACATCGACCTAAGTTTTAGGTTGAGATTTGGTGAAACTGTTCTCTGCAGTCTACTTCTTGTGCATATATTTTTTTTTAAGTGACTGTATCAATAGTTTAGTAGCAGTCATTTGTTAGTTGAAAACCGTATAGGTTTTGAAAACCGTATAGATTTTGTTAAAATGTCCCATGAAGTGCTACTGTTTAGCTCAAAATTAAGAATTTTCAAATTTCAAATGATCTAAAATACAGTATCACAACACCTTACTAGAGTGAGATGTGTTGCGGTTTTTTAGCCTGTATTTATCACTTCATTGGTAACTTAAATCACAGGTACATCGACGTGTTCAGCAATGTCTTGTCTATCAATCCTGAAAAAGATTTCCTATTTAAGATGTTTATAATTATATGTCAACAATGTAATGAAAGATTTCAAAAACAAATTAGAATGAAGGATTTTATACTACAACCATCATAATTGTTTTGAAAATTCTTAAACCTTGTTATTAAATTGATTTTGTCTACCAGATTCAGTTTCTAATATAATATTCTAAAAATTAACTTATGAACAGCATGCACACTGTTCAGGTGATATTAGAGTTTGATAAGAAAAAGTTTTGACTGTTGAATTATTAAAAAAAAAACACTGCAACAATTCTCAGATGTAACTCTAAGTTATATTTTATATCCATAAAGTAATGCCTTTTGTAGTTTTTCTATTCTTTCCATTTTCTCCCTTAACTCCCAATTGAATACTGTACATTTCTTTTAAAGAACGTTCTTGCTATTTTATATGTTTAAACTTTAGAAGTATAAGATCCCATCCCAGTCTCAGATTATTGAAATGCTTTTATTTTGTGTTAAAATTTATTCTTATAAAAGAGTGTTTTTTTTCTTCGGAAACATGGTATCATATATCACTTTTTTAAAGAGGGGTTCAGTGAAGATCATACCTTATGAATATAATGCATACAAGTCTTAAAAAATAGGGACTCAAAAGTGTTGACTAATTTTTGTTTGTTTTTAAAGCATCAGGACCCTTTTTTCTCAGTTGAATAATATAAGTGTCTTTTGTGTATGTACTTGTTATCAGTAATATCTGAATACCTAAGCTTCTTTAGCAATTGGTACTCTTTCATATTACTCTTTCATATTAATAATAAAATTTCACGAAACGTGAATCTACATTATCAACTATTTTGTATTTTTATCACAATTCAGCATTCTGGTGAAATGGTCATTATTTTCACGATTTACAGGAAGACATTCATTAATAGTGATTAATGGTTAGTTTTCATTTGAGATAAAATGTTGATAAATCTGTTAAAAGTTATAATTTATTGTGCCAAAAGTTGAGTACCTTCATATTTTCAAATATCTTTTGACTTTACAATATAGCAATTCAACATACTACATAATTGTGACTTTCAGATTTTACATCTCATTTTTGTCTTCCTGTTGACAAGCTAATAAAACAAGACATTGTTATGAAAAATGTTACATGGCAATGAAGCGATAAACAAAATATCATTTTTATCCAATAATCCTTTTAGATGTTATGATCATCTTATAAACATCAACCAGTAGCAGGGAAGTTAAATTAAACTGACATGGGACAGTGAGTGCATCAGCAACAAAAAGTGTTGTAAGGTAAATATCAATCAAGTAACAGGCCACATAATTTGTACAGAAAGAAAAACAACACAGTTTTATTGAAAGTTTTTCTTTTCCTTTTGCAGAATATTGACTCTAAAGATTTTCTTAAAGACTTTGACAACCTTTTATCTGATATTTTAAAAACCATTACAAAGTTTCTCGTTTTCATTTTTAATAATACAAAACTGAAAAGGAACTACAAGTTACAAGGAGTGAGAAAAGTAATGACAGTGCTTCTTTTCCATTTGTTTTTCTTCGATGTATATAAAATTAGTCATGATATTTGTCCTGTGTATGAAGTACTTAGTTTGGGATTTGGTTGTATTATACCCCCATAACAGAATGTGAAGCTTAAAAGTCTAAACAACAATAAAATTACTGTCAATTTCTTATGATAAGTTTTGAAAAATGAGCCTCAATATATTCAATCTTGAGTTTTGTTCTTTTAAAAAAACTGTTATTGCTTTTATTGTCATTTGTGATAATTAACTGTCGAGCATTTCATAATTAAACTGTTAGATAATCTGACAATTAGTTTAGAAAAAAAATGGCTTTCTGACCATCTTCCTTTCAAGTTAATGACGAAAATGGTTGAAGGAAATTACTTCTACTCAACTCTCAAATTTCTTCGTTCGGGTTGTTGCTATACAGTGGCTTTTGCTTGATTGATTGTTTCTTTATCGACTAAATTGTTATTATATTTCGATATAGTTTTTTTTGGAGTTGAAGTAAATAGAGTAGGGTATCTATGAGATACTGAGTCAATTAAGATTTGGAAAAAATAAAAAATAAAAATTTTAAAATAACTTTAATACAAACTTCATAAACTTGATAATCATGATATTTTTAAGAATGTTGGATAAAAAAGACATCAAATTGACCATTTTTCTGAAATATTATAACTATAATAATATAACTTGTCCGTGTGTGTAATATAAAAATGATTGCTGAATTATGTTTCAGATTATTTTCTGCCAGATGCTGATTGTAATGTTTGGTGTATGGTGTATCAATTAATAAGTGAACAAACTTTTCATGTTCGATATTATTGCTTTTTTCATATTTCAAAAGTTGTAGAATTAATCAAACCAGGCAAAATCTGTGTTGGAGAGCATATTTTTAACGATTTATCAATTAATTATCTATTCACATTATCAATAGTTAATGTCTATGTTGTAAAAGATTATACTCCTACATTTTGCGTCATCCCTGGCTACGCCACTGCAAGCTATTCAGACTGTCATTTTCATGATGACATAGTCACAATTGTCGATTAGCTTTCTTTTTGTTGGTTTAAATGCCTTTATGAGAAATGAGAATTGAAAAGAATGACTTTGGAACCCTACCTGTGCTATTATGAGTTGAATATCAAATTGGTTTTTAAACAAATTTAAAGAAGCCATTGACTGAAAATAAATGGTGGTTGTTGAATTAATTCCCTTTTTGTATTTCATTTTTGTTTGTGTTGTAATAATATTGGTAATTATCTGTATTTTAATCTCTTACAGACAAACAATTACTGAAATATAAATTTATAAAGGGAAACTTTACGCAATACAGAAAAATATAATAATGGAGCTCAGAGTTGGCAGTCGATTCAGGCTTGGACGTAAAATTGGAAGTGGATCCTTTGGAGATATTTACTTAGGTAAGTTTACTAAAGATATTACTCTATACCTTTTTCTAGACATTTAATTTCTTTTCTTTATTATTTCACTTTTTTTCAATTTCGGACAAATTTATGGATTGGAAATTTAGCGTATTTGCCTTTTTTGATAAAAAGTTGGAAATACTCTTCATTAATAATATGCATACTATGAGGTTGCGGACCTGCCAATTTGAGACCACTCAAGTTTTCTGTAGTAGGGTCTCTTAAACGAGTTTGGAGAACAAAGTATTGAGACAAAAATTTGTCACTTTTATTCAAGCGATTTTTAGAGACTTTTTAGAACAACTTGGTCTCAAATTGGAAGATGAATTATATGCTATATATAATATGCTCAATTTTATTTTTGTCAGGGACCAACATAACAAATAATGAAGAAGTTGCTATTAAATTGGAATGTGTTCATTCAAAACATCCACAATTACACATTGAAGCACGTTTCTACAGGCTCATGCAAGGTGGAGGTAAGTCAAGTAAAGCCGGTATTATAAAATTAGAGAGAATTCTGGCCAACTTGGTCACTTTTCCCCAGCTTTTCTCCTGATTGATAAAGTATTCTTGTTTGAAAAGATTGTTCTTGTCAGATCTTCTTCTTTAATCTCGTTGTTTTCTCTTCTCTTTAATATTGTTTTTCTGACACAAGGGGGGGGGGATTATCTCCATTGTAAATTCTAATATTCAATATTTTCTTTATTCTCCCAATTACACATGGTCTTCTTTAAAATGGCCCGAGCCTGATATTGCTTGTTTAGATGTGAGGTTTGTGGAAAAAATCTTGAGACATGATTCGATTAAGCCACTTTAATGATCATTCTGTCATTGCTTATTAACTTTTTTGTTTTGTATTGCATAAAATGTTAATATTGCACTGGAAGTGTCACCACATTTTTCATTACAATCAACCCTTGTTATAAAAAAAAAATTGTTTGTGTGGTTTTCTGCTAAACCAACAGCCCTGTTCGGTTATTTCCCCTTTATTGATGTATATATAATTATTTGCACGTTTTGAAAAATGAAAAATTTCAGTATTCTACTCATAACCGTTGAACCAATGAAGCAAATTCAAAGTATGATATACCAAAATTTAAGTTAACCGTTCCTCTATACGAATTTAAGAAAAAATTTATTAAATGGTTCTTTGTTTTTGTGAGACATCCAGTAGAAAGCCTCCATACTTTATTTTGTAGATTTTGATCATTATATAAGACTCGATCCTCCATATGAAGCAAGGGCTCTTACTCTCAATTACCCAAACTATTTTATGAGACTCTTGAACTTAAAACTTTTTTTGTTTTACTTCGATGTTCTATTTATCAGAAAGTTTGTGTTCTTGTTTTCCCAAACAGTTTCATGAGACTTTTGTACCAATACTTTAATTTATCTTAATTTTGATCTTTCCCTTGTACCATCCATCAAATGGCTTTTACTGGGCTTGATATCCCCAAAAATGTCAATGGGTTTTAGTATTGTAAATCCCTCACTCAATTACCTCGTTTTTTTAGGCCTTCTCTTTTATAGTTGGTATTCAATCTTTCAAATAGGTCTTTGGCTTGGTTTCCCAGATTGTTTTATAAGGCTTTTGTGCTAAAACTTTGTTTCTTTCTATTCGGTATGATCTTTAATTTTGTTTCTTGATTTCCCAGATAATTTTATGAGACATATATTATGTACTGAAAACTTTACTCTTTTTTTTCAGTCGGTATTCCGTCAATCATCAAAAATAGGTCTTTGCCTTGGTTTCCCAGTCAGTCTTGTGATGCTTTATTACTAAAAAGATAACTGCTCAGTATTCCATCAATCCACCAGGTCTTTGCCTTGGTTTCCCAGACAGTTTTGTGAGGCTTTGTACTAAAAACTTTACTCCTCTCTTTCGGTTGGTATTCCATCCATCCATCAAATAGGACTTTGCCTTGGTTTCTCAGACAGTCTTGTGAGACATGTACTAAAAACTTTACTTTTTTCATCTTTCAGTCGTCAGTATTCCATCCATCAAATAGGTCTTTGTCTTAGTTTCCCAGACAGTTTTGTGAGGCTTTAGTACTAAAGACTTTACTCGATTCTTTTTTCAGTTGGTATTCCATCCATCAAATGGTGCGGTACAGAAGGTGATTACAATGTCTTGGTAATGGAGCTGCTGGGACCAAGTCTGGAAGATTTATTCAATTTTTGCAACCGGAAGTTTAGCATCAAGACAGTTCTACTACTGGCTGACCAACTGGTAAGGACTTCGAGTTTGTGGATCTGCCAATTTGAAACCACTTAAAAGTTTTCCGTAGTAAAGTCTCTTAAACGAGTTTGGAGAACGAAGCATCGAGACAAAATTTGACTCTTTTATTCAAGTGATTTTTAGAGACTTTTGTACTGTTTGTCCTTGATGGTTGATGTGAATAAGCAACTTGCATTTTTTTTCAGAGGTTGAGCAAAGGTGGAAGTATAAATCGTGTCTTTAGGGAAATTCCCATTCGCCTAGTCATCAATAATTGTAAATCTCTTAAAACTCAAAATGTTTCATTTTTAAAACTTATTTGGTTGTATTCTCTTTCTTTTGAGTAGACGTAAGCACAAACTATATAAGAACATCGGGTTTCGGTCAGCAAAAATGTTAAGAACATTTTAAGAACATGCTAAGAACATTTCAAGCCTTTTGAGGATGAGATTTCTTAAGAAAATTGCTTCACAGCAGCTAAAAATTCCTCCTTTCTTGTAGAATTAGAACATATTTTTAAGAACACTTTAAGACTTGAGAATATTCGAGGGTTTCTTCGCGGTTCACAGTGTTCGAATATAAAGAATAAAACGTTTAGAGAAATTGCAGAATCAAGACACATGACAACGCAGATTTGACAAGCTAATTAAATACTTCCGGAGAAACTAATTAGAAGTAATTAGAACTTTTTTTGTTTTTTTTTGTTTTTTTTTCTTATTAAGGCGAAAATAATGTAGAGCTAGAGTTTTTTTCCAAGAGATCGGTGTGCAGTAAATGCACGTTTTCTTAACACCTTGATCACTGCCCTGCCCTGCCCTACCCTGCCCTCCCCTGCCCCCCTTTATAATAGTGGGGTCCTGAAAAAAAAGGCCATTTTAAAAAAGGGGGGAATTTTTAAAATTCAAGAAAATAAGGGGGGAGTTTCTGTCAATTTCCTGCAAAAATTGTATAAGGGGGATGGAGATGGAATCCATCTTATTAAATCTGATTTTCAAAGTCATTTTCCTAGTCTGCCTGGAAAAGTCAAGGGAATTCTTTTTTCAAAATGCTTAAATTAGAAGGGTTTCAGCTAATCTAAGAATCTCTATTTTCCAAAAATTTCCCAGGTGGACCAAAGAGGCGTACTCAATCAGGTTGGTCTGTTCTCCTAATTGATGAAAAGTAAATTAGAAATTGACTTCAATGAAACTTAAAATTACCCAACTTTCAAAATTAATATTGCCTTTCAAAAGAAGTTTAACATGGTCAGAGAAAAACTACTCATTTTCTATTCAATATCAGGCACTTTTTTGGAAAAATATCAGGGAAAATGATTGCTTATAACTGCTGATAACCCTGTGACACGATTATAGCAAAGATCTTTGATTAGATAAGGATAGTCAGGATTAGGCAACCTGACAGTACTAAATTGCTCATTTTGTTTTACAATATATACCTGAGAATACTGGGATCATGTTCGAAACTGGCTATACTGTGTTGCTGTGTTATGAAAACATAGACAGGCATGAGCTTAACACCAAACACACGGAGACACATTGGGGATTGGCCTTGATTATACAGTCATTTTGCCTTGATTATACAGCAGCAAAAAATGAGATGGAATTATCAGTCATGTTATATTGAATGCCATAAACTATATTGAAATTGTCCTTTGCACCTGTTACTCATATTTCTAATTATTTTGACTTTTTGAACTTGAACTTGGAAAAAGAAAGCTTATCACACTTATACAATAATCAAGATGATTTTTTTAATCTCACATTGAGCAAACTTTTGCGCGTTCGGTTTAAGGTGGGACCATCCAAAATTATTTTCGATTGCAAGGGGGATTCTTTCAAAAGGGGGCACAGAAATTTTTTCTGGGATATAAGGGGGGAGATTTCAATAAGGGGGAATTTCCAATTTAAGGCAGGGCTAAAAAAGTAGGCAGAATAACCATGATTCTCTGAAACCAAGCCTTAACCCTGTAAGCACAGGACACACGACCATTTTATCAACATTAATGGACGTCAAATAAACATTAAAAGACGTCATAATATTATGCTTGCTGGGAAAATGTGCTTGATTTATATTTATGTTGTCAAATTTAATGAAAAAACTATTTTAGCCTCTGTTTTCATGTAATTTTCTTCAGAAATCTTCCTTAGAGCTAGAGGACATGTTTAAATAGCTCAATCTCTTGGCTTTTAAAGCTTTATGTTCTAATATAAAAAATCGTGTAAAAAGTTTGTTTCGATAATCTATACTATACATAATGTTTGCAATTCTTCTTCGAAAGAACTTTCAAAATATTTACGACCTCCAACAGTTTTCTTTCATTTTCAAATGGTATTAATAATTGATGATTTACATATGTAACGCCGTGTAATGCATAATAATATTATACAGAGTAATAACCCCGTGTGATTTTGTAAGAAATTAGTATCCGGTATGCTAAATGCTAAATCGAGTCTATCAAAATTTGAGGAAAAGAAACTAAATAGAAACTAGGTCACCGTTTGCTTCAAAGCAAACTGGTGCGGCGACCGCTGGATTGCGAACATTGCAGACAGCTCAAAATGGCCATAAAACCATTTAAGGTGGAGTAATTAGCCGAATACTAAAAAGTAAGAAAAAACACTTTA
>JAUJPO010071543.1:0-11696 GCA_032270745.1 Tiaropsis multicirrata
AATCTCCATGCAGGTAGCCATGTTTGATCCAATTCCAGTCAAAAAAGTCAAAGTTTTTGTTTTGACTGAAGCTGAAAGAAGCTCACAGATAAATGAATCATAACTTTCATGTAATAGAAAACAATGTTCTTCAAGTAAAATCCAATGTTTACAAAAAGACACAAAGACTCACGAAATTTAATGGCCGGGAAACATTTCTCGCCTCTGTGAACGCTCCGTGTAAAAAACTTACGAAATTTACCAAAACCGGCGTTAGACTTGAAGGAGGAGGAGGAGGAGAAGGAAAAAAATCACCGTTTTAACAAATATTTCCTTATGATAAGGAAATATTTAAAAAGAAAACATGAAAAACTATTTAAACATTATCAATGACTGACATTCCACGATCATTAGCAGTTTCAAACCATTCATCAACATTAACATTAGCGAATTTTCAAGCTTTTCTAAGGCTTCTCCCATAAGTAAACAAAGATTCAAGAGCTCATTAATACTGATTCTTTCCTCCCACATTTGACGTCGATTCGTATTGGTCATCGAGCGAATACATTGGTGATGGAACACGTAATTTGTTATACAGAACTGCTGTTAGCGACCAAGTTTCAGCACCATACAACAAAATAGGGAGTATTAACCCTCCATATACTCGTTTCTTTGTGTCCGTAGTAATATTTCTGCTAGTAAATATACTTATAAACCTAGTAATCTCAAAAAAATTACTCGGCGCCTGAACAAACCCTTACCGGACGCGTCCAAGAACATTTTAACAATAGAAGACGTCACAGGTAAAAGCGTCATCGTCTCGTGGACCGTTTGACACTGTGGTAAGAAGTGTTTGTCGGTGAGTTAGACAATGCTCTCTCTTTTCACTCTCCTCTGTAGTATAGCTGTCCTCATAAAATTTCGCGAATTCGACAAAAACTGGCAAAATTCGTAAAGTTTCCCCGTGGAAGTTTCTTTAAATAAACCTATTAGTGAGGGCTTATGGTCCTCGCAAGATCGGTCGTTTCTTTGACCTGACGGGCAACTTTTCTCAGTAAAGCCCTCACTAACCGGTTAAAATGTATTAAATCCATTCTTGTTTTTGAATAGAACGGCGATTTGTTTTCACATTGTCATGTTATGACCTGCGATAACTCACGGTACTATATTTGTGCTTATGTTTCAGTATGGCGCAATAAATAACCCTGGAATTGGCTGTGAGATTTTCCCATGATTCAGCAGGGGGGCTATGCGAGTACCATTTAAAATTTCCACAAAAATAACCCTAGCTAGCCAAGCAGCAGCCCATCACCAGAACACAGAACACAGCTCACGTGCAAGTGCTCCCACCACCAACGTGCTTTTTTACCATGACGATGGAAAATCAATATGGCTTGTAAATTTTAAATTGCTGTAGAAAAGCTCAAATTGCCGTGAACAAATATTCAAACTGCCGTGGAAATTATTTTTACTTGGCAGTTGTGGGCCACCGTATTGACCCAGCAGACACGAAAATTTTTCTCACGTCAAAAGAACGTTGTGTATCTGCTGGGTTCATAAGGGAATTTCCCTTAAAGTTAAAAATACCATTTTAAGCCGAATAAGCCTCTAACGTTAAGCAAAAAATCAGGAAAAACTAATGAAGCAATTTTGCATAAAGCCCAAAAAGCCATTTTTGACCAAAATATGCTGAATGAGATTATTTTTTTCGAAAATCGGGCTCCGTCACATTTTGGGCTTATCATTTTGCGTCTTTGTGCCAAAAATCATGAATAACTAATGAACCACGAAGGTTCGAAGGTTAATTTATAGGACCTCCTCTGGTAGGTCCAAAAAGGTCCATTTCCGTAATACCGAAATCCCCCCCCCCCCTTTGAGTTAGAGAGATAGATGTAGAAAACACGCTATCTATAAGAAATTATATATATATATTTTATTTATTTGAAATTTTTAGGATTCCACAAATAAGTGGTTCTTATCCCTGTATAACAATATGGTAAAATTTTAAATTAAGACCATAATTCTAAAAAAAGTTAATAAAAAATATTTAGAATGAAACTGGTAAAAATGTCATATGATATAACGTAAAATGAGTTAGCACCGATTGAGGTAGAAGATAGAATTGTGAGAAAGTAGCAGTCCAAAAATTGAAATCTACGTAGGAGATATAACGTGGACGTAATAGTGTAAGAGATTGCATGAAAAAACGGAATTGTGGACTCGCCTCAATTGTTGTATGAATAAACTAACTAAAAATTAAAATAAGAGAAAATTAGTTTCTAAAACTTAGTTTCAAACTAAAAAACAGTGATCATCGAACAAATAAAACTTAGTAAGCTGCTTAATATCGGAACGAATATGAGGTGCTCGCAAAATTGAATTGGAAAATTAAACTAGTTGTCGAGGGTGTCAACGCAACAGTCGACTAAGTCGACTTGTAACCTTATGGCTTCTGATCGAGACGAAACACTAAGAGATGCTCACAAAACTGAATTTGAAAATTAAACTAGTTACCGAGGGTGTTAACACAACAGTCGACCTCGTGTCTAGTGATCGAGACGAAACACTAATATTGATAAATAATTTGTTATTTAATAATGTAATAGTTTTTAGAATATAATTGGAACATTGTTAGGTATAAATTATTATGTATGTCAAAGCGTAGGGAGGCATATTGAATGGTTTCGTACGCATGCGTAGTACATAAAGAGTAATTATAGCGTTAGATTTTACATATATCATGTCGGTTTTGAAAGTTTTTATAGGAAATCTCTGAAGCTGGACATGATGAGGCTAGTATTGATCTATCATTAACGTCGTTCTATCATAAATTTATGACTCCAAAAAGGCCCTATATAAGGAACTAGAAATAACTGACGCTTTAGAGTGGCCCCTGCGCTCATTAATAATTAAGTATAAATAATTAATACTTGTCAGATTCATGAAACGAGAAATAACTTTAGAGAAACATGATTTTTCAAGGTGACGAACAGCAATGCATCCATTGCATTAAACTATATGATGTTTTGTTTTAATTCATTAGAGTCAAGCAACAAATTTTATATTATTTACCTTTGAGAATCCATCACATTAAGCCAAAGCTTCCACTAAACTACCACCTCTTTTTTAAAAATAAGAAGCTTGAAAAATTTTAGACCTTAAAGTATATACTAAGCTTTCTTGTAATAAGAAGTGCTTCTGAAATGCGATTTGAGAAAAGAAATATGACTTTTAAGAAAAAAAGTTTATTAAACATTTTTCAAAATCAATGATCTTCGAGCCGCCATGACAGTTGTCCTCGCTCTCCACCGTTTTATAAGACGTTTATCTAGAGTTCTATTATACCATTCTTGGGCTTATTAACCTCAATAACCCCCCTAGCCCATATTATTACTATACTCACTACAAACTAATATTACAGTATACCAACCTAAAAGTTATGATATTATCGAAGATAGGATTGTAGTTTTCAAGGATTTCTTTTACTATTATCTAAGAGAGTCAAGCCGATTTCACTAAATTACAAAATATCCAACAAAAACTGAAAAAAATATACCATTTCGTGACATTGTACGAAATTTGAAAATTTGAAATAAATAGTAAAATATTGAAAAAAATTTGTGAAGCATTGATAAATTGTTAATTATAAAAAAGAGTTCTCCAAGAGAAAGACCTAATTAAAAAAGTGCTCTCACAGAAAGCCCGAATACATTTCTTCTATAGATTCCTTCCAAAGCTCTGCTTTTACTGGGAAAAAACTAAGAAATTCTAAAAAACTCAATTTCCATTCAGTTTTGACGAGTGTTAGCAATATAAGTTTCATTTTAGCTCTAACAGTAAACTGTTATGAATTGTTATATTCGTGATTTTAAACCGTTATATTATATCGTTATATTAGAAGATTGTGGATGAAAGCCTTTTCTCATAGTTTACCCCCGGAAGTTTTACATTTTGATCCTTGAACAGCTGCTTTACCCCTGGACACAAGCCATTTCATGTTACTTCGAAAAACATTTTCCACCCACTGTAATTTCTTTCTACAACAGCCCTTTGGATGTATAAAACATCCTTTCTAATCTTAAATACATTCCAAAAAAGAAATCGAGCAAGTTCAGACACAAAACATACCGAAATTATCTCTTATGTGCCATATAACATTCATAAGTTTTGTCAGCATATCATCATTGCACATTGGGTTATCAAAACCAATACCATCATTACGAGAATCAGTAATGCTCAGAACCCGTTAAATTAACCGTAGTTAAAATCGTGCTTTGAATCATTTATATTTGTACTATGTCACCCAGAACCGTCCAGACGTACCAAAGTCATGACACAACTCAAATATATATAAATGCCAGTCTCCAATCAGTGAGCGTAGAACTCGCCTTTTATTGTTTCTAATTCCTTAGAAACCAACCAATCAAATGGCTTTATTTACTAATAAGCCAATGATGGTCCAGTATTAAGTCATTTTATTTTTAAAAAGCGAGCGATAACTGGAGACTTTTATTATCCAATTAAAATTGTTTTTTGATCAATTTCTCTAACCGTTTGATACGACTCGATTCGGAAACGATACTACCAGTGCTCGATTCTTTGCTCCCATTCATGGAGGAATTTGTCGATAAATTACTGCTCGCCATTTGCGAACGGAAAATCTCCAACATCGAATGCTGTTCACTTCTCTTTAAGCCCTACGATATTGACAAAAAAGAAAATAATTTTTCCCATCAAAGAAATGCAAAGAGTTTTTTATATCAGTCAGAGCAAACCATATAAGGCTACAAAGGTAAAAAAGCTATGAACATGCTAAGAAAATCCTAATAAAATTAAGCCTTAAGATGATAATTTCTGAAACAAATACTCGAAACAGCTCTTTTTCATTAAAATTAATTACATTTTAAGGCTTGAATTTCAGAAAAGTCAAGAACATCAGAAATCCTTCGGTCACAATGTTCCAGTAAGAAAGACATTCAAACACCAGAATAAATAGACCCATTTTATCATGCAAGAACTTTTAGGATTTCCCCTTCTGAAGCTACCGCCATAGGTTCTGAGACAGAGCAAAACGTCTAAATTCTCATGAACAATCTTAATAGAAACGTTTCTAAGCAACTATTTAGGAGAAATTTTTCCTGCAAAGTTTTAAGATGTTCTTAACATATTCTTAACTTTTGATCTTTTGGAGCACTAAAAAAGTTCATGTACCGGGTGTCCTAGAAAAAAGTCGGCCTCCTGAAGCCGAAAAAGTTTCTTGATTAATATTTTTATTTTATTAGAAAGTAGAAAGTCTGACTGAAAGTATTCACCAAGTTATTAGCGAGGTTATGCAAGGAGCTATTTATGACCTTAGACGCGTATGATCCAGTCTGTACATAATTTGTCTAAGCAAAATTTGTAAACAAAAATCTATGTACAGGCTGGATCATACGCGTTTAAGGTCATAAATAGCTCCTTGTGTAACCTCGCTATTAGCTTTTTAAGAAAAAAAATCATAGTTCGAAAAGTGTAAAAATACGTCAAAAAAGGGGTATCAAATTTACACAATTAATTTCAAAATTACACTCTTTTTAAGAGTTTTACGACTTTATCAATGGTTATAATGGTTTGAAAATATAATTTTCGTAAAATAGAAATCAATAATAGGAAAAGCAGAAAAAATACGGCAATTTTTGGCAATTTTTCAAAAAAAAATTCTGTAAAAAGTTAAGTTTTTACTTAAAAAGCTTATAACTTGGTAAATACTAAACCGAATTTGAAAATTTATAGCTTAAAATTTAAGTTAGACTTTTTTCTCTCTAATGAAATAAAAATATTAATAAAAAAACAATTCTTTCGGCTCCAGGACGCCGCAAAACACCGAAACCTTTTTCTGGGACACCCGGTAAATATTTTTTCTTTAAGTACCTTCATTTCGAGTAGCTTTTGGAAGTTTGCTGTATCTGTATCATTCAACAACTTGATATAACTTTCAACAAAGCTTGTTTGGGATGCATGCGGTGACATCACCACCTGAAATAACAAGTTTTCCATAGTAAAGTCTCTTAAACGAGTTTGGAGAACGAATCATCGAGACAAAAACTTGCCTCTTTTATTCAAGCGATTCTTAGAGACTTTTGTACTAAAAAACAACGTGGTCTCGAATTGAAAAATGAAGTGTGAGCAAAGAAATTTTAGCACAATCATATGTATCAGGGAATGCTGAATCAGCAATATTCAACGTGACGGGCATGCGCATTGCCTTGCTACAATGTCATCACACGACCAAGATAAGACCCTTATATACGGGGACAGTTCATTTTTTAAAAGAATTTAAAACCAAAAGTTTACACTGTACTAAAAAGAAACAATTTTTTTCAATAGCCCCAGCAGATAAGAAACGTTCTTTTGACGTACAAACGACGTTTTTTAAACGTGAGAATGTTATTTGGACGTTGAAACAATGTTGGAATAACATTGTGTGCCTGTTGGGAGGAGTTAAAATCCGTCTAAAGGAGACAATTATAGGATAGCAATTCCATCGAGAGAAAAAGTAACAAATATTGGCTCCTTTTGTAAATATTGTCAATATACCTTATCGGACAAAAGTGAAAAAAAAATTCGGAGGTAACGAAAATTATGTCCGATGAAAAACTTTTCCGACGAAATATTTTGTCCGACGAAAAATATTGTCCAAACTAAAATTTTGCCTAAATGCTTGCTCATGCATTTATATACGTAATGTGTAACAAAACGAAAAAATATTATCTGAATTAAAATATTATTTTCAAAACATATAGCATATTATTTATTCTTCAAAACATCTAAAGGGATTTTCTACTTTTCTATATATTTTGAGCATTTTTGACAGCCTCAGTAATTCCTGCAAAATCAATCCATAACTTATTGATGTTTTTTTCCGTTTTTAATACGAAATGTTTAGATTAGAAATTTTAGCATTGGACAAAATTTTTCGTCGGACAAAAGTGACGAATTCTTTTGGAGGTGACGAAAACTTTTTCCGACATGTTTTTGTCCGATAAGGTAGTAAGTAGAACAGATTTTTGACATACCTTCAGGATCATTTCAGCTTTTGACATCCCTTTGATGACAACTTTGGTGAAACTATTGAAACAATTAAAAACAAATTAAATGAAGGAATTATTCGGATAGCAAAATTTTGCGAATGAGCGCGATTGTAAGTCTTTTCGCAAAAATGGGTCAAATGAGTGAAATTCATTCACAAAGTATCTCTCGCGAAAGTTTCTCAGATATCCCCTAAGATCCAGTCTTTTCCTGAGTGACGTTTTGGGAAACAAACAGTAAGTGATACTGCAAAAAGAAGCAGACATAAATGACACAAAATCTAATTTATCATAAAATGGGCCAGGCTAGGTCAAAAATAAAAAATCAGAAAACATGATGCGATTTTGGCGACGTGGATCAAAATAAAACTCGCGTATTCTCTGATAAACTCCATAGCAATGTGCATCAGGGGTAGTCGATCATGCATGTCTCCAAGTAATGAATGAACTCATCAATTCGCTAAACATGGGAAATCCTGTAGTCAGCGAAACGATTTCGAATATTTGAATTATTTTTAGTATAGGTACTTTAATATAATAACAATAATAAGGGTATATTTCAGTTTTTCCAAAATTTACATTCGGCTCTTCACCTGAAAATTATGTATATAATATGTATGCATGTAGTGTTTAAAGTATATAAAATAACTAAAGTAGCCTATGGTAATAAAACTCAAAGTTAGTTAGCTGGTAAACTGGGCTAATAGCCTGTAATCATATAATTATGAGAAAATATCTTGGCTAAAGATGTAGAGCAACAACTGTAAATTGTGTCTTCATGAAGTAAGAAACAAAGCGAAACAAAACAAAAGTATTGTATTGGGTAACCCCTGAATACAACATGATGAAAAAGTAAAACATGGACTAAAAGGAGATAAAGTTGGGGCTATGCCGGCTAAAAGAACAAAATATGGATGTTGATGAAGGGGAAAACCAGTATGCTATGGTGTAAAATATTAAATAAATAAATTTAAATAACTTATAAACAAACAAGAGTATAAACTATTAATGCTCAAAACGCTAGGGGAGACAATTAAAGGAGTTATGTGAGCGAGCGGCTTAAATGATGCTAGGATCGAATGGACCAAATTGAGAAATTGGGGTAAGATTGCACAAAAGTCTCGGAAACAATTGAGGGTAAATAACAGGAAGCGGATTAGATAAGTCAAAAAAAGTCAAAAGTTATGTCTACTGCAGGCTCCTAGCAAGAGCTTTATAAAAAAATAATTTATTGTTTATTGGCAAAAGCTTTTTAAATAAGCGAGTTACGACATGTAACTGGTAGTTCATTGTAAATTCTTGAAGCTTCAAGCTCAAATGAACCACTGATATTTGAGCTCTCACGAAACTTTGTTCCACCAATTTGGTCATTCCTAGTTATAGGTTGTTCATATTTTTCCATTGAAAGGAATTTTGGCCAATAAACATTCATATTGACAGAGATTTTCAAGCAAGTTTGGACAACGCCTACTCGGATCGCTCTTTTTGTTTTGACTGGTAGCCATTTCATATCAATAACATCAGAGCGTCTCGAATAACTCTTCCTGACGAAACTAGCTGCGGCGTTTTGAACTTTTTGCAGCTGGTTAAAGAGGTAGGCTGGGGCGATGCTGAAGACAGTATTTCCATAGTCCAGTTTACTTAGAACAAAGGCAAGCTGTCTACGAAGGCGATACCGTAGGCATCTTTTGATGAGTGATAGACTCTTCAGCGTCCCATAGGCCTTGGTAGTACCCTTTTTGATATGGTTGTTCCAGGTGAGGTTATCTGCGAACATTACACCAAGAATTTTGAATGATTGCACGCGTTCTATTAATTTGCCATTGTTAGATTTTATTTCGAATTCGAAGTCATGTCTTTATTTCACAAAAAAACAGAAAAACTTGTTTTACAGCGTACCGTGAATGAATAATATATAGTTGTATACGGAAAAAATATTCATTTAACCCAGTCAGTCAACTGTGGTCCTGGGAAAGAATTTACATTGCATTGATATCTAAAGCTGGCAATTAGGTCACATGATATAATGACGTGTTTCAAAAAGTGACGTCAAATAGCTTTCAGAAATTTTATTTGACGTCAGAAAAAAATAAATATAAAGGTTTTGCCTTCAAAAACGAACTTAGGTAGGCACTAGTTTCTGAACAGTGAAGTTGCTTTTGTGGCGATCTCATTAATTTTACCTGTAAATAGCGTTTATATAGCTTTTATCGAGCAGTAAAATATTGAAAACATATTGTAAACAAATAAATGAAATCCTGTGAGATGGATTCAAATAAAATAAAAGTCGAAGACCCTTGTGTCTCTGAACGACGACCAGTATTGCAACAATTCAATTGCAAAGATAGTTGGGATGATTTCCATCAACAACTTTACGATTGTGTTAAATACAAAAACTTTTTCCAGTTCAGTCAACATATTTACGAGAACAGAGTCAACAGTGATGTCAATTATCTGGATATCATGGAGGATCCGGAAGAAATTAGAAGTGGTTTTAGATATCTCCAATCAAGGTTTGTTCATTTTTCATATTATTATGACAGCTCTGGGAATGTTTAATAAAGAGTTACTAAAGTCAGAGGCCTTACAAACTGGACCTTAGAACAGCAGAAAGCTAAAGAATTTGAATGCATCTAAATAATTTTATGTAATTTCAATTTTAAGGTATAACGAATTTCACAGCTGTACAACAGATTTGGAATCTGATGTTGATCACTTTCTCCAAAATGTGAAACAGTTGAAGAAACACGCCTTCAAAAAGATGTCTCCCTCTGAGAAAAAAGTGTTGAGGAATCTTTATCATAATTCTTTCAGAATCAAAATATTTGCGAGAAAACTTTCAAGATCGTCAGTTTGATAACATCGATAATTTGTTGTTACTTGATGAACGACTGGATGAAGTCGAAGATATTGATGTTTTGAAGAACATGTACATTTATCTCAAACAAAGGTAAAAACAAAAAGTTAGTCCACCCTGGTCATGATATTTATTACAGACAACATGCCAGAATTTATTGACAAGACTCAAAACCATCCAATTGCTTTGTAATTAAAATCTCACCAATCTTTACTTTAGATTCATTGAGTTACAAAAATATTCACTAATCCAAGAATCGAAGATTGACGAATGTAAAGAACTTCTTGATGAAGCGTTTGGTAAATTCGAAGAATACGAAGACAAAATGTCATCGCTTGAAACAACTGAGAGCTTTGTTCGCTCTTCTATTGAAGACATTGCACCTTCACCAATTGAACGACCATTTCCAGAACATCATCGAAAAACAGTTCATTCTTCTGTTTCCGAACATGTTAATGTGAGATCACCAACGTAAATACATGAAGGAGATACTACTCCAGTTCCTCCTTGTGGCCGTGATGTTTCTTACGAAGAAGAAACAGATCATCGCCATCGTGTTTCAGAACAATATCAAACACAAAATTATTCTCCCGTTCAAAAACCACAAAGAGCTGTCATGCCAGAACATGTTGTTCCAAAGGGATTACCATCAGTCCCAAATCATGCCTATTCATTAAGCAGAGTTGTTCCGGAATCGAAGATCAAAGTCTTCAACGAAGGAAAAAAAAGTCTTACAGCAATATTGGATCAACTGGTTATGGTAAACAAAAGAAACGAAGCGAATTCACCAAAACAGCAGTGCTACCACCTTAACAATCTGTTAAACGAAATCCAAAAGCTCAAGAACCTCAGAATGAAATGCATTCAGAATATGAGTCGGCAATCAAACGAACACCCATCAAAGGAATCGTCAAACCAAGCCTTTTAAACAAAGATATTTTGCGTTTACGCGATCCATCAGTTCGTGTACGTGGTGCACCAAAACAAGAAATTGTTCATCAAGAAATGAACAAAACTCCTTTTTTAACATCTATTCAAAGAGATCCTGTGCAAACTACTCGCCATCAAACCCAAGTCGTTTCGTCCTCATTGGCTTTGCCAAAGATTCCACAACCACCAGCTCAACCAAGACAACCACAAAACTTTCAACGTGCTTCAAGAATTCCACAATTGCCAAATATTCCACAACCACCAACTCAAACCACAAGTCTTATTCCACAACCACCAAAACGTGAACGATTATTAAGAGATGCGGGGAAAATTTACCCAACGAAGAATTGCACGATATCAATAAGCAATAAAAATATCAAAACAACAAAAAACTGTAT
This sequence comes from Tiaropsis multicirrata, assembly GCA_032270745.1. Classification (NCBI taxonomy): domain Eukaryota; kingdom Metazoa; phylum Cnidaria; class Hydrozoa; order Leptothecata; family Tiaropsidae; genus Tiaropsis; species Tiaropsis multicirrata. Next base: position 11,232 of record JAUJPO010071543.1, read on the forward strand.
ACATAAAATAATTAAATCAAAAATCAAAAATATTATCAACCTTTTTATACTTTATCTATTTAATATATATTCTCCATAAAATATCTTCGTCTGATTTGATTCTTTTTTGAAGGCTGCTTTTAAGAGTTTTTGGGAGATGAAGATTGGCACAGGCGTTTTTTAGATTGTAGTTTTTTTAGATTCTAGAGGTCAACAGAAGTCCAATAATATTAAACAAAATGACCTAATCCACATAAAGTTCGGTAAATATGATGTTCACGGGTTCACAGTTTTTATCTTCGATCAAAACCAAAAATAGTGTCACATTTATGTCAAAGATCAAAATATGCGTCAAAAGTAAATAAATAACGGACCAATTTCGAGAAAATCCCCAAAAACCTAAAGAATCGTAGGCTGCTCTCATCCTCTAACGAAACGTGCTTCTTATAGAGGATGCTAAATAGTCGAAAATTCTTCTGTCCCAGA
>JAUJPO010071554.1:0-11695 GCA_032270745.1 Tiaropsis multicirrata
TTAAATTTTCCCAACCCCCTGGATATCCAAAGAATATTGAACCCCCTGGATGTCCGATATCCTCAACAGGGGGGGCACGGACTATTTCTGGAAAAGCCCAATTTGACACCCAAACATCGAATATTACACCCAAACATCGGACAATATCACCTCAGATACGAGCAATTTCATGTTATCCCCGGACAACATACCCTCTAAGACCCAATGTACAATTGCAGACCATTAAACACGGTAACAGATTTAGTTAAACAAAACTTGAAGGCTTAGTAGATAATACTAGATATTAAAAGCGCTCAACACGTCAGAAGCATATTAGCTGAGATACAAAAACAAGGGGGGGGGGGGGTAGTTCATTTTAAAGAGAAATCAAAATCAGAATCTATAAATCATGCAAACCTTCTTCCTCTCCAACGGTGCTCATCATGAGAATAGGCGATTTGACCATGTGAGCTGCTGACGTCAATTGTTTTGAAGAACCGGTTGACGGCAAAGTTAACCGTTCAACTGTATTGGTTTCTTCGTTGACATCAAAATATTTGGAGTGGATTGGCGGCACAACGATCTTGAGCGTGACGTTCTCTTGTGCACCCATGTCGGTAAGTGTATAATCGTACGTTCTACTGACGGCGCTGGCGATCCCTTCGCGATAGAACTTGCATACGTCACAATGGTGGAGAGTGTCGTACAAAGCGGTCTTCGCTAAGATGACAAGCGCCTTGCTGGTTCCTTCTTCGCGGCGACTGGACACGATAGGGTTGTGGAGTTCATTCGTTTTACAGCAGACGTGGATCCTACTGAACTTTTCACGGCGCATATCCAAGAACATGGATAAGAATTTCCATTTAGCAATGACGTCAACGTCTGCACACGTTTCGGTGCCGTCAAAAGAGGACGGCGTGTAGGTGACGCAATTGTCGTACACGTCAACACGTTTAAGACGCATTAGCATTCGATGAAGAAGGTAGGCAAAGTACAAATAGGAGCCAGTTTTACCAGCCTGAAAATGTAAGAGCAGTGAAATAAATGTTGCTTGAAAAATAGAAAACTTTGAGAGCACTAAAGAACCCATGGAGACAAAATGGTGAAACTAACTTGGGGTCTAATGCAGTAAATAAAAATTACTTGAATGTATACTTTTGATATGAGTGATACACTTGATTTCAAGGAAGACCTTTTTATCACAAAGAAGTTGTTCTTATTTCTAAAAGCTATACGATATATTTATGGAAGAGTCGTATCATGTTCTACTTAGGAAGTTAAGAACCACTACCGGGTGACTAAAAAAAAAACTTCACATGTTTGGCGGCGTATTAGAGCCCTAAAAGCTATGCAACAAACTCAAATCTTCTTTCAAGTAATAGAAAAAGGTCTAACTTAAATTTTGAGGTATAGTTTTTTTAGATTTGATTCATGGGTCCAAGTTATGACTTTTTCAATTTAAAAATCACTTTTGAAAAAGTACAAAACACGTCAAAAAAGAGAATCAAATTAGGCATGTTCAAATTTCTCCATTTTCTTACTATTTTGACATTTTCAATCCAAAAATATTGTTTTTCAAAAGTTTATTACCATTGATTTAAGTTGTAAAACTCATAAAATAGTCACAAAAGAGTTAAAATGCTTCCCATTTATGAATTAATTGCGAAAATTTAACGCCCATTTTTTAACGCGGCTTTGCACTTTTCGAAAAGTGAATTTTAACTTTGTTGCAGACTCATAACTTTTTAACTACTGGGCGAAACTCAAAATTTACTTAAGTTAGACTATCCTTTTTCTAAAAAAAGTGACTTTGGTTTCAATCTAGATTTATTTCGGCCCAAAGAAGTCGCCAAACGTGCGAAGTCTTTTTAGAGTCACCCGGCATTACAACCCAGATCTGATGCTGGCACAACATTGTTTTGACGTTAAAACCAACGTTCCGTGTCTGCTGGGAATGTAATAAAAGAGAGAGTGTGTGCATTACTACTCACTTGAGGTGGGCCAGAGAAGAGGAAACATCTTGGATGGTATTGTGCTTTATCAGTATCCTCATTGTCCTTATCTTCGTGGTCAATCTGCTCTGAATCACGCCTTTCTGTTATGGAAAAAGTATGTAGATGTTGAAAGAATAAGCTTCTGCAGATTGAATCTCTAATATCCTAACTCTCATTTAACTCTCGTGTATATAAGTCAAAGCTGAGATGTTTCTATAAAAAGCATTACGCAATGTGGATAATCTCTATGTTCTATGCAACTCGAAAGAGAAGAAAAAGTTCTCGGAGTGGGGACGTTTTCAATCTCTACGTAATGGATATCTCATTGTCGGCTATTGTTACAAAATATTACAAAGTGGGGAATTCAACTGAGCTAGTTTCGGAAAGGAATATATTATAATCACGTGGAATTACAGAAATGAGACCTTAGGTGGAGATATGCCCGGTATGATGTCGATTATATACTTCATATTTTTTAAGACAACTTTCTCAAACTGCAAGGGGATCAACTCTGCTTTCCCATAGAAAGGAACGTTTTATCTTACCAATGGGTTGTCGTTTAGGAGGCGATGCGAAGATTTGATCTACTTCATTATGAGACTGTGTGTCACCATCGTCATCTGTAACAACATTGAGTTGAAAAGAAAGAAGATAGAAGAGTAAAAATAATGTGAACTTTTTGACTGGTCAAGAACATCGACATAAATGCGATATTCGGTATTACGAACAAGCCGAAGCGCTCGGCTCATTGTAACGACAGGTAATAACGCGATATGCGGTTATCGGATAACTTCTCGTGTAATACTCACAAATATTTTACTTGTTCATCTGTTCATCTACGAAGCTTATTATGAAACCCCTTCACATAGTTATTTCACAATGAGTTGTGAGCCCAAAGTTAGCTCAATTTTAACATCATGAATGTTGTAATTTTTTGTATATATACAAGATTATTTAAAAAATACAGGACTTATAGTTGAGCATTTTAACGCAAATACATTAACAAACTGAATGAATGATTACAGCCATTTGTAAAACTTACCAATGAAGCTGCCACCAGGAGAGGGCATCGTTGAGGGCGCAGCGGGCGTGGTAACCATCTTACGGGCGGGCCTGGGCTCAGTCCAACGGCGGTAATAACGCGATATGCGGTCCGGTTTTGAGGTCATCAGTAACGGTCGACTGCTTCTGAACCATCTCGTATTAGGGTCAGAATTGAGGTGGACTAGCCCTCGCGTATCACCTTGATCAGAGTTGAGCATCAGCCAGAGAGGTTTCGAAATGAGCACAATAGGGAGGGGGTATTTGGATGAAAAATGAGTACAAGTGTCCATATGTTGTTTGGCCACATCTTTGGATAAGCAAGCTTCGCAGTTGTCTGATCCTGTTGTCCAAGAAAGCAAGAAAAATCGAAATAAAATTGAATCAAGTGTTTTTGCAGACAGAAAAACAAATAACAAAACAAATAACACTATTGGCTCAAAAGAGAAACAACTTTTTAACAAAATGACCAATGCCATAGATTGCAAAAACACTTTAACGAAAATACTAAAAAGTTAATAGGATTACAATTTTTGATACGAAGAAGTATGCAGAATAAATCTAAAACATTTCGAGTCAACCTAGAAATAATAATTATGTATAGAAACTTTCTTTATACCGTTGGAAAGGGAATGTTTATCAGCTTTCCAATGAGGAGTGGTGTCAAATATTTTGCGTAAAAGAGTGAAAGGGGGTCTTGCTAAGTAGTGACCCATTAGAAACGTCAATTTTAAGTTTTTATATAAATGGTTAGGTCCATCTGATAGAGCTTGGAGAGTGAGGGTCCAAAGAGGGGTCATCATTTATAAGATTTGGTCAACCACATCCTAAGACACAGCCCTCGGTCAATCTTCGACCATTTTGGACATTCACTCAGGATGTGGTTGACCAAATTTTACAAATCTACCCCTCATTGGTAAGCTGATAGAAGTATAGTTTCAACCAACGATATAATAGAAAGTTGCTATAATAATTATCGGAAAATCAACTGGACTATTACCATCTGGTTTAGGTTCAAGTGGATGGTTGATGTCACATTCAATTCCTAAATCACGTGGAGAAAAACAAAAAAATTCTCAATGAAACACTCATTTAAGAATGATTAAAACTCTATATAAAAGCTATATCTACCAAGGCTTAAAAATCTTGTTTGTAAGCTACAAAAATATTTTTGATTAAAAATGCCTACAAGACCAAAAAAAAGGGACAATATTTAAAACAGTCGCCAGATTTAAAGAGAAAAAGAAAAATGACGCAAATTTATTAAGCACCAAAGTCTGCAAAGAATTATGAAACAAAATTATCATTGCAAAAGCAAGTGAAACATGCGTTATGTTGACTTAAAACGGTTTCGATCTAAAAAAGATTTCTGGATATTGCGATCTGAAACTGCTGAAGATTTCAAAATATGATTTTTTTCCCAGTGTGTTAAACTTAAATTCGAATATCCAAAAAATCAATATCAAAACCGCATTTTCCAGAAAAAATCCGAGAATGTTGGTTTTTCTTAACACCGGGGCCCCCTGGATATCTGTATTTAAAATTTCGAACCCCTCTAGATATCCTAGGATATCGAAAGCTTTGAACCCTCCCTCCTGGATATCCTTGGTCTTTAAATCATTACCCCTTGATATCCTAGGATATTGAAAATGTCAAACCCTTCTGGATATCCTATATCCTCAACAGTTGGGGATACAGATTTTTCTGGAAAAACGCAATGAAATTCGATTAGTTTAGTATGAAACTTTACAAGCTCATTTTTTCGGTTATCTTTTCAAAGTATAAACTTCCATCATTTGAAAATTAAAGACTATGTTCTTCGATTCAATTATAATTAGTTTGTAGATAGGATAATTAGTTTATAGATAGGATAATTTCTTCACTTTATTTGTCGACGAGACAGTGAAATTACCATGATTCTCATTCATTCTCAGATTGTGCACAAAGGAAGGCTTAGGTTGTAGATAGTAGCGATTCAATCAATCCACAAAGAGTATTGGGTTGGCTGTCAGACATGCCACACACACAGCCACCGACCTGTCCTGAAGGAGAGATTTTCAATACAAAGAAAAAAAAGAAAGAAAGTGATGTTAAATTTAAATTGATGACTTGTATGGATGGTTTTTTTCTCGGTACTTTTTTATGTATGTGATATTTGCTCCAGATTCATACTAACTTCATTCAAATTCTCTGGATTTTAAATCGATGAAGTAACAAAACTTGCGGGCAAAGAAATCGTAGGTTTTTGGCAATAGATGTTCATGTATTTTGACGCATTTATGAAAAATAAGTCGTAAAAATTCATTTTTTTCAATGAAAAAGATTTATGCTCATCTCAAAGGTCAACTCTATTACATCATGGAGGTACAATAAACGACCTTCATCTAAATGAACCACATACTGCTTCAAGTAAAGCATGGAGGTAAAATACCACACATGGAGACTCAACGCATACTATTCCATTTTTTTAGATATACATGAATGATAACCTTTAACCTATCACATATCAAAAATTGAAAACAGCCGCTACTTTAGACATTTAGATATTTGCGAGAGAGACTTTCACTTAAAACGGCCCTAAATTCGCGAAATTCACAAAAATTTTGCTTGGAAAAGTATAACCGATTAAAGTACAAAATTTTCTGACCTAAATACATTTTAATGACATTCAAACAAGCATTTTTCTTAATTTTATTTTTTGAATATATAAACCGTACCCTTAAAGGGTTTTTTTTTGCTATTTTTACGCCATTTTAGGTTAAAAATCTTTAGCAACCGCGAAATTAAATTCCATTCAAATTTATTTGTTTCGTCCATCGTTCCGCCAAATTAAATTCACTCTGAAAAAACTTTTTCGGACATCCGCCAAATTAAATTCCCGCCAAAGGTAGTTGCAATTCACGAAACATCTCCGAACATTTCACATTTTTTTTAATTTTTGCTTCCAATGATGGGTAATCAAAGAAAGCCGATTTCAATAACATATAATAAAGAATTTAATGACCATTTAGGCTATTACAGAGACGTTTATTCTCCATTGTGTTTTTTTTACCTCCATGATTACACACTGTTCATCTCTTTAAAAAAATTGAAATTGCTTAAAGATGGTAAATACAAAACAACTTTGCATAAGGAAAATCGTAAAACGGAAAAAGATGAAAAGACATGTTACCTTGTTTTTGAGCGTTCAAGTAGGTAGTACCCAATGATGTCCGGAGATTATTCATAACAGCCGGTCTATTTGACAGAGCTGAATGAGTACCTCCGTTTAACATGAGATAACATGAACACATTCCAATTTCCGCTTCGATGGTTGACCGATGGAACTTGCTCTGGTTCAGAATGTTGAAATCTGCGTACTTTAAAGATCTAGGGTTAAGAAAAGTACAATGTTTAGTAGAATTTAAATACCTTATAGGGTAACAAATTTCGCCAAATTAAGTTCCCGCCAAAAATATATTTTTCCGTCATCCGCTAAATTAAATCCCCGCCAATTTTTTTTCTCCACCCGCCAAATTAAAGTTTTTGAATATAATGCACCGTTAAAGGTGTTTTTTGATGTTTTACGCCATTTTAAGATTAAAAATTTCAGCATCCAGCAAATCAAATCCCTGCCAAATTTAATATTTTTTACTGCTAAATCCGCCATATTTTGTTCCTGCCAAAATTTCTCCCTGCCAGAATTTGTTACCCTAAGTTAAGCGATCCAATTATAATGAATAGACCGAATAAACAGATTCTGCACTAGCATAGCATACTTCCCGAATTTCTCGAGTGGGAATTTATCCTCTTCTAATTCTGTCTCTTCTCTTATAGCAGTTCAGGGGCTTAGCTATGATTACACACCAAAAAAAATTATACACCAACTGTCGAGGATATCAACATTTTCGAGTTACCCCTCGGATTTCCTAGTAATAAAAACGAATACCTCCTTGGATTTTCAACATTCTTTTTTCTAGAAATTTTTGCTTTACCCACCCACCACAATTTATGAGCTGACCCCTCTAACAGGAAATCAATATGCTCAACAATATCCTGTAAAATTAGTATAAGGGAAAACTTAAAAATTTTAATTCTGCCCTCCTTCTACATATCGCACAAAATTAATAAAAGAACCTTGGCAATGTCTCTCCGGATCTGTCTTCACCAGACAAAATTAAAAAGCAAGGAAGGTCCAGTAACTCTTCTAAACATTTTGGTTTCCAATCTCTCACGCGCTCTTCCTTCCACCCTTAAAAAGAAGATGAAATTCAAAAGATGAAATTTCAGGTCAGCTATAAGTCTGGCATCGAAAAATTCTTTCAACCACCCGCATCAATTTTTTCCTCCGAAAATCCCATGATGCGGAAAAGATTCGGGAAAATTCAAAAAATTTAAATTTTGTTCCCTCAACGTAAAGCTTTTTTCCAAAAACGAGTTGTCCTCCGCAATATATTTTCACCGCCCGTCCGCATGTATTTTTGCACCAACTGCGACGGGAATAAAATAATCTTTCGATGTTGCAGTCTAGGCTTTGGTTAAACGTTTACAATAATAAGAATGAAATTTTTTTTGTTTTCCTTCATTTCCTTCAAGAACGCCCATACTATACTAGAAAATCAACGTTTTTAAAATAATCAACTTTCTATTATCAAAAAGAATCAACAATTTTTCTATTTTTCTAAACAATAGACTTATTGTTCTAAATCCAAAATCTCATCCTTTTATTCTTATAGAAACTACTCTTATAATAAACAAGTATTCAGTACAGTAAGTTTACCTCTCATAATTTTCCACCTTTTCATGCGCGAAAGAAAATGTTCACCAATTTCAAGTTCAGAATCACCATCGTCATGGATGACATCAAAACGATACTGCAACCCCAAACTAAAACGATCGAAAGGTTGAAACTCTACAAAGGTAATGGTTTGATAAACTTAGACACAAAAAAATAGATCTAATGGCGCACTAATGTTCTTGTAAACTTGGTTCTAATAAATGAAATTGTACCTGTTTCTAGTTTTCAACAGTACATCGTGAAAATGTTTGCTTAGCTGCCTGTTAGGGATACGGATCATTAGCATACTACCACTACCATCTGTATTGTGTAATGGCGCGTCGATGATGTCATTCACCATGGTGATGAAGGACATGATAGCATAAGGTTCCGCTGGTTTCACACCAGCTCCAACCATCAGAGAAGCTTGGTAAAGCCGAAGCAAAACATAGCCTTGTACAATGCTGTAGTTGATATCATTCAGCCTAAAAGAATGTTTGTTTTTTTTCAAAACAAAGTTTTATTCAAAACAAAGTACGTTTATTACTGCAATCACTTTAAAAAGATTTTCCAAAATGTCACAGTAAATATTTATGAAATGCGTAAACAATAGCCTTTATTGTTTGGACTCTCAGCATTTCCAAAAAGTCTGAGAGGGACATGAGAAAATCACACCTATTTATTTAGTAATTACACTACCGACTGACCTGTTAGCCTTGGGTAACGCCCAGTCCAAAGTTTCTTCCGTTCTAATCAATGAAAATTGTTGGTTCCATCTAGTAGAGTCACACAACTCTTTGACACCAAAATATAACATGTCTTGATCGTTGATCATAACCCTTTCATCATCAGTGTATTTTGAAAAGGCTGTAAAGAAAGATACACGTTTTTTATAAGAACAAACCATATAATAACAAAGGCTTCGAGGCCAAAAATGCTAAGAACATTCTAAGGCTTAAATTCAGAAAAGTTAAGAACATCTGAAGGCTTCCTCCACTCACGATGTTCTTATAAAAAAACGTGTAGGTCAAAGTATCGATAAGAACTAGATTATGTTTTTGATTAACAAGGGGCAGCACCAAATCTTTTTCAAGACAATACATGCTTTTTTTTGTAAGATCTCTCTCTTACAACAAGAAAAATTTGGATTAAAAAGGTCGATCTTTTGATAGTAGCGAGGTTACGGATCGGGCTTACGTGAAATCTACGACTTAGACCTGCACATAACCTAATAAGGATTATACGCATAAAGATTTTGCTGGGTCGGGTTATGTACAGGTCCAAGTACATTTCACGTCCTAAATAGTCCCTTGCGTAACCTCGCTATTAATACATAGCTGAGATGGAGCCTTGAAGATAATAGATCTAACATCATCTTTCTTTTTTATTACAATCAATTTTAGAAGAAAGAAATAACTGTCCAGTACCTGTCCCTTGTTGTGTATCCGTCCAGTAGATTTCGTTATCAGGATCAATGAAAGACTTATTCGTTTGAAACATGTATGGAACTGACGTGACAAAAACTGGAATGACATTCACTGATTCAAAAACTTCTTTCAGATTTGGCAACACATCTGGCATGCCTTGTGGTAAACTGAACCTCTGAGCTTGGTCAAAGATTAATAGGTGCAAGGTGTCATTTCTTGATTGAATATTGTTGACAAACTTTGTCCACTTTTCAATAGATTCCGGGCAATCGTTATATGTTATGACATATTTTTCGCCAAGTTTAAGGTTTCCTGTCACCTCTAGCTGTTCCAAGCCGAGGAAATTCAAGACACCAGATTCACAAAGACGTTTAACTGTCATGTAATACAAGGAGGCCACTGGTGGCACAACAATACAAATATCAACGCGTAAAAAAGAAGCAAGGTCCAAAATATCAGGATTCTCTGCAACATTTCTTAACTGCTTCAACAGCTGATGAGCCATTGCGGCCTGGTTAGCAAAAACACCTTTAGTGTGGAAAGGCTTTGCAGACAAAGGAGCTTGTTTAGGAAGCATGACTTCAGCGTCCTCAATGCTCACTTTCTTGCCAGGGAATTCATTGAATGGAGAAAACACTTTATCTCCTTGATTTCTCTTGTGAACTTTGATCAACCGATTCAATGCAGTATCAGTTTGATTGAATTGAGTTCTCAACTTTTTAAGACTCTCAGTGAAATCTTTGCACACAACACTATCAATGCCTAGGCTTTCAGCAAGGATTTTTGCATGGCTCACACCTGTCACAAGTACAGCAAATTCAACTCGCCCTTTTGGAGGCGTTGATAAAATGATCACAAAATCAGGTGTTTTCATTTTCTTATTTGCTACTTTGGAAACATAGAATGTTTCATTGAGCCATTGGAGAGCCTTGTAGAGAGCATTTTGAAATGAAATCGTTGATGTCATTACTCTGACTTTTCCGTTTGAAGCACTACATTGTAGGTTGATCATTAACGACAACTGAGCATGTGTTGAAGCAACTGATTGTGACTGTATGAACAATGAATTAATGGTTGACGTGCTCATTTCAATTCTGGCTTTATTGAGAACCAGTTCTACGTTCTCCTTGTTTATTCCAGATTCATCTAAATTGATCAAGTATTGTGTAAACAATATGATAGCAGCATTCAAAGGTAGGGTGGTTGTGGCAGCCTCTTTGAGTCGAGCACTAACTGACGGCCAGGATTTACCATCAAAGTGATTTTTGTTCTCAGTAGGCTGTGCTGCAGAACCCATGTTTATCAATGTATTTGCTGCAGTCTGTGCACGTAATTTATCTGCAGCCGGGTCCAACGGATAGTCTATGGCTGTCTCTTCCAAAACACTAGGAATCAGTGTGTCAGGGAAATCAAAACAACCAACAAGTAAATCGCTGACAACCAGATCATCAACAGAACCAGGTAGTTTCTTGGAGATCTCGTGACATAAGAGCAGCACTGGTCTTACACCACATATGGCAGACATCGATCGGTTTAAAGATTCCAAAGAATCTTCACTGTTGTCGTCAGAAATCTTAACTTGATTTTTCGCTTCTGGAGTAGAAGTTTCTAAAATTAATAGTATGAAAGCTACTTTAATTATTTCCCCCTCCACAAAAAGCTGAGATTTCAAAACAACTCTTTAATGAAAGGTATCGCTTTTTGTTTAAAATCTTTCAAAACATCTTTTTTTCTCTTTTGTTTTGAGAAAAGGTGGGTCTTTGCCAACTACGTAGCCACTTTCGAAGAACAATAGCCCCTTCTTCCTTATTAGACTTTCTATAACACCCCTGTGTCTGTGACCCACTGGAATTCGCCCCATTTGCCAGCCTAGTGAAAATTGTACCTTTATCATAAATAGTTATCACTGAGTAAGCAAAGTATTTAAATACGATTCTATTATGCTGAAAGTTCAAATAAGATAAAGTCAATAAACGTAGATTGTACATGTTTGTATACATGTCATTTCCATTGAAAAAGGTTAGTATCCAAATACCTTCAGTAGGATTTGGTGAATTATCTTTGTATGGGGCATGAAAAGAAGTTTTTTGATTTTTAATTAAGGTAGGTGGTTGGACTTCTTCGATCTTCTGCTTCTTCACCGGAGGTTCTTCTATAGGAATCAATGAAGGTTTGCTTGGAAACTTGTGGTATTCTAAAAACAAAAATATCATTCATATCCATCTATGTAGTCTTCAGTGTTCTCTAGAAAATCTCATATTTTTACGGTTCAAGAAACTACATCGCACTGACTACATTTTGTTAACATGTTAATTTTTCAGGGCAGGCAAAGTATTCTATGGCGCGCGGAAGCGCCATTAAATACGATCTTTTTAAAACGGTACTATCTCATTTAAAACGATACTATCTCATTTAAAACGATACTATCTCATTTAAAACGATACTATCTCATTTAAAATGATACCAACTTATTTAAAACGATACCATCTTTTGTTAAA
>JAUJPO010071565.1:0-25981 GCA_032270745.1 Tiaropsis multicirrata
AAAGTGAAGAAATGATAAAAATATCAAAACATAACGCTGTTCAAAAAATTATTTTGTCGCTTTTTTATCTTCTTTATGTATAATATTCGCTTATCTATATTATTATTTAATTTCAAACTTGTTAGCACGTTAAAGTACTACACCTTTTTTATATAAGAACAAATTATAATTATAAGAACATAAGCCTTCAAGCATCAAAATGTTAAGAACATGTTAAGAACATGTTAAGTGTTCTGAGGAAGATTTCTTAAGAAATTTCTTTAAAACAGCTAAAATAATGGCTCCTTTTAAGTAAGAATTAAGAACATTTTAAGACTAGATTTCGACAAAGTTAAGAACATTCAAAGGCTTTCTCGAGTCACAGTATTCTAATAAAAAAAACGTTTTAGCAATTTTTTTTCTTTGAAGAATACAATAAGATTGATTGAAATATTAACATTGTTCTGTGAAGATATTTGCAATTTCATTGCTAGGTGCCAAAAATTGAAACTGATTCTTCTTCATTTAGGAATGGCTTCTTTTCTATTTGCCACGTACGTTGCGTTGCACTTACAACTTAACTGGTCTTTTTTTAGTTTTATCATAGATTTTGGCTTTACTGATGAACTACTGTTGTAATTTGTTGATTGGTTGGAGTGGTTTAATTCGGATCTGCTTTTTAGAGTCCAGGCCAGGTGGAATTGGGAGGGAAGGTTTTAGTTCCCCATATCTTATTGCAAAGATATGCTTTGTTTTAACTTAACATAACTGCATATTAATTCATATGTCACTTTGAGTCTGCTGTTTGTTTTTATTGCTGATTTTTTCGGAATAATATTCTTTTACATTGCAGTTCCTTTTAGCCAATCTACAGCGAATGACCTATTTTTAACCGAATGGCGGCCGCCTTATTAGATACCAAGATACTTAAACATCCACGTGGGTGAGAGAGAACATCCGATTTCCACTAGGGTGACCATTGGGTAGCCAGTGGGGTAGATCCCACATTCTCTAGGGATAAATTTGGTACTACTGACTAGTAAGATAGTACTTCCTTTGTCTTTTTAATTTCAATAATTATGCTTAATAATAATAAAGTTTCGTTTCGTAATGATATTCGAAAGGTGGGTTCTGATTACTTCCCAGTGGATGGTGCATTAAAGGTTTGTATAGTTTAACGGAAGTTAGTTGCTTTTTGTTCGACCTACTTATGTATGCGACATGATGGGAGTACCTTCATTGGGCTTTTTCAGTAAAAGTAAAAATCCCCCTGTTGAGGATTAGGATATCCAGGGGGTCCAAAAATATTCAATATCCTAAGATACCCAGGGGGTAAAAATCTGAAGAGCAAGGATATTCAGGGGGGGGGGGTTCAAAATTTTCGATATCCTAGGATATCCAGGGGGTAAGAATTTGAGGACCAAGGATATTCAGAGGGGTTCAAAGTTTTCAGCACGGATATCCAGGGAGGGGGTTGGTGTTGAGAAAAATCTACATCTTCAACAGTGGGAATATGGTTCTATTCTGGAAAAGCCTAATTCTGTATATCTGTCACTGACGAATTAGCGAATAAATTTAGAAAAGTTTAACACATACCTCTGTCTCAGTGACAAGGTGGTTGGAATTATTTTTGTCGGTGGGGATAATAAGAGATATAAAAGCTAATCCCCAAGTCCGGCGATATGAGGGTGTATTAACTATCAACTTTAGATGCTAGAGGAGGGTTATGAAATAAACAAGCTTGACGTTGTAGGTGAAATGTATATTACTGTATAAGGTTGAAAGTTCAAACCATAAGGGACGAATAAAAAAGAAAGGGAAAAAAAGAAACTGACTCACTACACTAAGGCCAAGGCAATTTTTCTTAGTCTTAGTTAGAGAATTAACAAGCTCTCTACTTATACCGTCCAAACCCTGTGCGTTTAAAAGTTTTCATTGTGAAATAAAAAAGAATTCGCCGGAATGGACTAAAATCGATTACCTTTTTTCTAGTACGGAATGCTCTTATAACGAGAACCATGTATAAGAAGTATTAAAAGAAAATGAAGAATTTAAAAAAATCATAGAAGAGTAAGTATAAAACGAAATGCTATTCCCTTATTATTATTTCCTTCTACTTCTGCCTATGTAGACATAAACGGTTTGGTCAAGGTAAACGGAAAATGAAATAGATTTTTCATGCAGCGAGCACTATGTACATACACATATTACAGCTGAGTAAGTCTGTGTGTTTTTATAGTCGATTGAACTTTGAAGAAGAAGAAGAAAAAGTTTTGTGTGGTAGTTTACATTTCTTCTATTTGTTTGTCTTCCATCTTCCCCCCTCTCTGCTCGGGTTTACTTAGATGGCTGTCGAATGTTTATTTTTTACTTATTTCTTCATAAAATCTCTTATATATCCTCGTTGATATTTTTCTTTAGCTTTTCTGGTTTGATGTTTCGTGTATCATGTATCACACATCATACTGGAAAGAAGTTTGCTGCGGTGATGCTTTTTCATCAAGAATCATTTATGTTCTTTTTCTTTAACTTTTCTGGTTTGATTTTTCGTGTATTGTGTATCACACATCATACTGGAAAGAAGTTTGCTGTGGTGATGCTTTTTCATTTCATCAAGAATCATTTATGTTCTTTTTCTTTAACTTTTCTGGTTTGATGTTTCGTGTATTATTGTGTATCACACATCATGCTGGAAAGAAGTTTGCTGTGGTGATGCTTTTTCATCATACTTATTTTTTCTACGTAGTATTGAAATTCTTGTTAAAACACTGAATCACTTTGATTTCATACCTTCTCAAAGACTTTCTGCACCAATTTTATCTTGCCTCCCCCCCCCCCTCCACCTATGGATTTTCAATAATAATTTTATGTTTTTAGTGCACTTCATCTCTCGGACAGGAAATTGATATTCTCGACAGATATTCTTTGGTATTCTTTACTCGCTGAGGACTTTACCGTTTTTCATTAGAACATTTGACAAAAGGAAGCCTTCGGCTGTTCTTAATGTGTTCTGAAATAAACCTGTTACTTTTTTTTTTTACTGTTTTTGCTGTTTTCAAGCTTGCGAATTCTTCCTCAAAAATAGTTAAAAATTACTTCTTAACATCTGAAACCTTTTTCACGAAATTGCAGAGGTGTTTAATTAAAAATTCGAAATCAAGTTTCAACTGTTTAGAAATATTATGCATCTGCAATTATTTTGTCTGAATTAAATATTTTGTTAAAGAAATAAATAAAGGGAGTGTGTTGCTAAGCGATGACCCGCTGAAGAATTTTTTCACCCGAGCGCTTTGTTTGTTTATCTTTTGCTTCATAATAACTTGAGCTTTTCAACCAAAATTACTTAATACTTTATGTCGTCTTTTTGCGGACTAACATCTTATTATCAACGCTAAAAGCTCTTGGAAAAATTTGGGTTTTAATACTTCGTCAATTTTTTTCTCAAAATTTGACAATCTATTTGATATTATTTTACACTCTTTTTTTATAAGAACTATGAAATCTGGGAAGAACCTCGGATGTTCTTAACTTTGATCCACATTTTCTTAAATTTCCTACTCCACTCTGACACCCTTAAATATATGCCTAAAATGCTTTCCTCGCTGGGCTAAGCTTTCATTAGGAAAATTCTCATGCTCAAATTGTGAGTTCTTCATAGTTTTTAGTAAAATTTACCACCAAATCTGAGCCTTTTACGTTCTTGTAAATTTGTTCTTATAAAAAAAAGACTGTAGCCGGATCTACTTTTCGCTGGAAAAGACTTTAGAGCATGGCAATAACAAAAGGAGTTAAATCATGCACGTAGAAATAGTTAAATATATTTTTTCTGCTCTTTTTTTGTGGGGTTTTAACAGAAAACACTTGTTTTTTAATCCTCTCTTACTTAAAGATTTATGGTAAAAAAGGTTCTCAAAGTTTAGCAAAACGATTGATTCCCACGAAATGCTAAAATTCAAAAATTTATGAGAACAAAAGACGAAAATAATCAGATGTGTGCCATTTTTTTTTGTCTTGGGGAACAATCTTTTTATATAAGATCAAACCATATATACAATAAATACAGGCACTTCAAAGGTCAAAAAGGAACGAACATAGTAAAAAACTTTTTAGCTATGAAACAGCTAGAAATGACTAGTCGTTTAGAAGCTTATTAAGAACAAATTAAGGCTTGGTGTCAGAAAAATTAAGAACATCCAGAGGCTTGCTAACATGTTCTTATATAAAAAGGATGTATTGTTTTTTCATGCAATAAATAAAAGAAATCAAGTTATCCATATGGAAAAAAATTTACATCAGAGAAGACTAATATTGATGCATAGTCATGGTTCAATTTTGAGTTTCCATTTAAACGGCCACGTTTTTGGAAGCTCTGAACTCTCTAACAGGGTCTCAAAATCAGGTAAATTTGCTAAAAATTTGTCAAAAATTAGTCTCTGACAGGGTCCACTTTTTGACTACCAAGGGACACTTCCCACTATGGTTGTTAAGATCAGTAGAACACTCTGTTTGAGTATGGAATTTTCATTATCAGGTTTATCCATAACTCACCAGGGCCTCAGGGTGACTACAAAAGGGTAAATTCATTCTATTGGAACTTTCGCGGTTTTCCTAACTCGACCGCGAAACTGCGGTATATTCATACCGAGAAATTTTCATGCATTAAAATACTTTAAACTGGAATTAATTTTTGCCGCAGGCTTCATTTGACATTTTTGTAAGGGTTGATGTTTCTACCGGGGGTAAATCCTTCTCAGCAGACACAAGACATTTTGTGGAACGTTGTTTCAACCGTCTTTTTAACGTTAAAACATTGTAAAGACGTTGAAAGAACGTTGAAAAAACGCCTTGTGTCTGCTTGGTCTGTTTTTTGGTGCACTGATTATACAGGTTTTCTTTTTTTGCAATTTCAGCTTCAAATTTTTCTTATTTTGTTTTATTTTTTTAACTATAAAAGCTAGAATATCTTCGGCTATATTTTTCAAAAAGAAAATGAGAAAAACGGAAAAATGCCGTTTTTGAAAAGTTTTGAGCCTCAAAACTAATTCTTGAATTGTTCTTATTTTTTGGCCATTTTGAGCCTCATTTGTTTTTATAAAATTGTTTTCATAAAAAAAAAGTGTATCGTTAGCGACCGTTTTAACCATGACGTCAGATTAAGCCAATGAAATCATGGTATTTCTTTTTCAACCAATAGCGTTACAGCACTACATACACACGTTATTTTAACATTGTTCTAATACTTACTATTAAAATAATGTAACAATATTATTCATCACTTTTTAATGTAAATACATGAAAACACACTTCCGTATGTCAGTTACTAGCTCGTACCAAACCATTCACTCAGTCGATGTCTACATTATTCGAATAAAGTTTTACCGTGTGTGGGTTTGTAACATCAGCTACAAAAAGATAGGTTTGGTACAGGCTAGTCCGTTATATACAAGACATAACAAGAAAAA
The DNA here is from genome assembly GCA_032270745.1 of Tiaropsis multicirrata. Lineage (NCBI taxonomy): Eukaryota > Metazoa > Cnidaria > Hydrozoa > Leptothecata > Tiaropsidae > Tiaropsis > Tiaropsis multicirrata. The sequence goes on from JAUJPO010071565.1 coordinate 5,442, forward strand.
AAGTAATGTTCACCAAAAAGAAAATTTATAAAAACCGGAAAGTCGTTTAAACACCTTCCCTATTCCGGTTTAGATCAGTCATCATTATTTAGAAAAAACCTCTTAAAATAATGCTTATTACGCACTGTTCGTTCGTCAATAATTATTGGTTTGAGATAATTATTGTTCGCACATCTTGTGACGTGCATGTCGAAAATATTAATTTTCCCGTGTTTTTTTGTGTACGCGTAGCCTGTACCAAACTCAAACAGCGAGGCGTCAGCTACATAAAGAAGTTGGGTTAAGTACAGGATAAGGCAAAAAGGCTTCTCTCAAGGAGGCAGGACACCCGTTTAGTAGCACCTATCTTACGGGCCGGGGTCCATTGCCTTCCCCTTTTTGCAAAGCAAGATTTTTTCGTTATCCATCCATGAGATTTTATATTTTCAACCCCGAACAATGTTTTTTGTTTATTACTCCTGGACAAGCGTTGATTTGACTTCTTGGATATCCCAAAATTACCCCCGTACATCAACAGTATATTTGGCTCTGGGCACTTATCTTCCAGCATTTGCACAATTTGTTTTCCAGGAAGATATTTATTCCATATTATCAAAAGCATTGGAGCTTTAAACTATGACCTACAGTAAACCGATCAGAATCTGTGGTACCTTCAACACGTCAGCTCTAAATATACACTATGTACTCTTTCATACGCAGCTTAATCTGCCAAACTCTCCACTAAGTGACATCGCCTTGATTCAATCTATCATCGACAGCTCTATTCATGATATATACATTACTACGTAAACTTTAATACGGCCCAAAAAGGAACCCTGACCAGCGGCACATCCCCGTACCCTTTTTTGCCTAAGTACCCAAACCCCTATAGCCTATATATCTATGCCAGACACTTGGTAAAATATGATGGTGAACTTGTGACTGAAATAATGTTGTACAGTTATTCATCGCTAACTTTTAAAATGACGGATAAATAAGAAATCATTAAAGCACAGAGAACGCTATAATACAGTATTACAGTGCTGAAATATCTAGCGTCTTGATTAACAAGGCTGCCCACCCCGGGTCATGGTAATCTGTAATGCTTAATCTGCCAAACTTTCAAGTAAGTGACATCGCACTGACGTAATCCTATCATGGACATCAATTAATAAAAATGTATCAGAATAGTCATTAATTCTGTTAATGAGGTTGCAGTTTTTTTTGAGATGTGGTAATTACTTTTGTGATTAAGAGATGAAACTTTAATATGGTGTAGTGACGACCCTTCATTATATATTTTCTGTGATTGTTGTTGTTGATGCAGTTTCTAGCAGTTTTTGTTGTCTTTTTTTCGCCTATTTCCATTGTCTAAAGGCCTTCTTCAAGGGCTTGCATGATAAAAGTATATAGAGACATTATTTTAGGCTGATTATGGCGTGACGTATAAATTAAATAAACTAAAAATAGTCTGGTAACTACTATTATGTTCATTGTTGTTCATTTTACTATAAGTCTTTAAGGCCTTCTTCACGGGCTTGCAAGAATGCTCTTTTAATTCGATAAGTTGGTTAGCAATTATGATAAAAGTATAGAGGCACTCGCTATAGACTGGTTTAATGGTGTGACGTATAAATCAAATAAACTAAATAAGAGTCTGGTAACTACTATGAACCTAAAGAAAATCCAAAGGAAGCTAAAGGATTTCTTAATAGCAAAAAAAATGGCATTTTGTAACTATGCCTCACTAAGGTGATCAATTTTTTCTAATTTCGATCAATTTGCTAGAAAATGCTGTTTTTCAAAATTTCGTAATCCTCCAAAAAATATTTTTAAAACGGGAAAAAACATTTTTTTTGCGAATTTTTCCATATGTTTGCTTCAAAATGTTTTCTGCAACCTGCGCTATAGCGTCTCTTTGTTTATCCATCAAGTAATGTTCTTCTAATTATTGATAAAAAAGATTTCTCCTAAAGGTTTCTCGTAATAATGGTATTTGGACGTTGAGAAAAGATTATGTTTTTTCGGTGCCTACATTTAAAAATAAGCTCAGTTATTTTCTTGTATCAGGGTAGCAAGTAGCAAGCGGTTTTCTCCGGAGGTGTATATGCAAATGTTTTTTTTTTACGATGCTCAACCTCCTACCCAGGGCGATAGGTTTTTTTATGATGGGGTGTCACGACCATCAGAATTTTCAAAAGTGAACCTGTGCCCTGGGTTGCGCTGTTTCGAAAGCGTTCGTTGTTAAAGGAAGGCGAAATTGGTTTTTTAAACTAAAATTAATACATCCTTTTCTTTTTCTTTTCAAATAAAAGACGTCACAACAAAAAGAAAAGAGCATCACCATATAAATGCAAAATCTTGACCAACAAAAAGACAATCCAACGGCAAACGATCAAATCATCATGGTTCAAGAGCGGGAGGTATTGGTCGTCATGTTCTGTTCGGTTACTGGTGAAGATGACGAGTTGTTGGGAGTAGATGAAACTCCAATTACAGAGATCAACTGGATTGCAATCGATTCTACTGAAAACCAGGTTTGTGTTTAAAAAACGGTACAATTCTTATTGAGGAGGTCAAAATTCACCACCCCTCTCCCCTATATGGCTTAAGAAAAATCGACACCCTCAACAGTGGGCGGGAATATGGATTTTTTCTGGAAAAGCCCATTATCTGAAATCAGGTGAAAAAGCCCTCCTGTATTTCCTTTAAATTTTCTTGTTTTCTTCGAACTTTAACTTTACACTTCAAGGGCAGGGGGGGGGGGCGTGGTGACCATCGGGACCAATAATATAGCCCTTGTCCGACCAAATTTTTCTTGTTTTAGCCGATCTAGAAAGGCTTGTAATTTGTCATTTTTCCTGTCAACCATGGTTGCGCCCTTCTTAGTCACTATGATATAGACTCACCTGTTTCAAAGTGATGCAACCCCTATGTTAAAGAATGCCTGTTAAAGTCTTAAACTGCATTACTCTCTGCTACAGACTCTACTAAAACTTTTGTGTGATTTTTATAGTCTTTTGGTATAAATCAGATTTTGTTAGATGGGTTTTCATTTGAGATAGCAAGTTTTAACATCCAAAAGACCAGTTAGTGTAGATAAGCTGCCTTTTGCAGGCCCGCTTTAGATCGGAGAAGTTTGTTCTGAAATATTTTTGTCACTTTCCAGAGTATTTTCAGGCCAGTAGTGTAAATGATGGAAATTCTTCTTAAAACCTCTTCAAATTCCAATGTTGCAAAGTATTATTAAATATTTTCAACGGTTGGGAGTTAGTGCGTCTCTATAAGTCAAATACCAAATTGCTCCCGTGTAGAAACCAGGACAGTATCACTTATTTACATTTTGTTTCTTTTGTGGTCATCCTGGTTTCCATATATTAACTACGTTCATATTCTATAATAGCCAGACAATTCCTAGCCTAGATATCTAAGCCAGCTTTCAGTCAATTGTTATAAAATATGACTGTAATACTGTTATTCAGCGCTAATTTAAAAATCGCGGATATAAGAAAAATCATTGAAGCACCGAGAACGCTATATCACCTTTATACAGCTGTAATATTGGGCTTGATTAATCAGGATAGACAATTCCCACTTCCGCTCTACTGTATTAAAGAGGGAAGGAGGATGGATCTATTTCTCGCAAGTGTCTCTTTTTATAAGAACATGCCAAGAACATTACAAGACTTCTAAAGAAAATAACTTTAAACAGCTTGAATGGCACTTTTTAAGGAAAAGATTCAAACATTTACTGGTCTTCGAAAAGTTATGTTATCGCAAAGGCTTCTTTCTAATTAAAAGACGTCTATGAGACTTTATATAACATAACTTTTCGAAAAAACTGTGATACTAAAATACCATTTTACTGTAATTATCTAAAAGGTTATTAGTGCATGAGGGCTACTAATGGAAAATTCTTTTGTTTCTTTCTTTGAAATTTTCAGTATAACTGATCAGTTTTTTATTATATTGTGGGCAGTTAGGCCGTAGCTGATAGCGGAAGTTCTCTTTTGATTCTGGAGGGTTATTTGTAAGCACATTCGTCTACTAGGGTGAGTGACTTTAAGCATATAAAATAAATTTATGTCAAGATTCTTAACTTTATTTCATAGCGTTTTGCAGTTTTGCAAAATTTCCAGCTCTAAGTTAATAAAGTAATTACTGAGTTTTATCCTTACTGCTTTTCAAAGCTTTTAGCTATTTGTATATTTTATTTTTCCATTATTTTGATTAAATTTTGTAGAAAATAAGTGAGGGTGAGATATACTTGAAGCCAGAAGAAACGAAGAAAACCAGCCAACACCATCCCCACCATATTGAATCGTCGTCTGATGAAGATGACGTCAGCAGCGATGACGTAAGTAGTAGTGACGTCAGTAGTGATGACGTCATCTATGAAAACGAAACTGATGAGAATGAAGAAGAAGAGGAACGACGAGACGAAGGAGAACAAGAGGAGCACGAAGAAGGAGAGCAGGAAGAGGAGGAACATGAAAAAGTTAGAATTGGGTTAGGAGAAGCACTTCAACAGGTATGAGCCATAACTTGATATTGGGATTCTCTCTCGCCAATACATGGATGGGAAAAGTCTTCCACGTGTAACCAGTTAAAAGAAGAAGCTTTTTCGTTGCATTTTAGAATTCAATAAGCTTGAAACAATTATCATTTTAGTCCGTCTTACAGGGTGGCAAAAATATGAAACGATGGAAAAATATGAAAGTCTTGAAAAAGTCCTTGGAAAGTCCCGGAATTCGAGTTGTTCTCTAAGCAAATCCCTGCTCTAATAAGTGACCACCCTGGTTTAAGTCTATCTTTCAAAGCAATTTTCCAAACTTACCCGATTTTTTTTCTTTGATTGATTACTGAAAACTAAAATGTTGATTTTAAAATGCAATTTTCAGTTTGAAGATGTCATCGCAGAATTGAAGAAAAGCGGGGCAGTAGTGAGACTAGTGACAGAAAACGGCCTTCACTTGCGACAATGTCTTCACCCAAGAGCTTTCAACCAACATATCAACCTGTCAGATATATTTTATCGGTACATTGATCTTCAAAAAGAGTACCGGGCATTCCGTAATAAAACAAGCGGATTCAAGAAATTGCAGGATATAGCAGATGGTGAGTTAGAACATGCCACTTTTTTGAAAAGGTTTTACCACATTCTTTACGTTTGGTTCTCAATATAGTTTGCCAGGTTTTTTTTGCCGGGAGTGAAATTTCGAACTATTGGGACTGAGTTGAAATGTTTTTTTGTCAAAGAGCCCATCTAATGTTAGCTCAGTCGTTAGGGCGCAACATGAGCGGCGCAATCGCAATCGAAAGGGTGTAGGTTCGATTCCAGTCATCGCCCACACTCACTCAACGAATGCGTAGCACAAAACTGAATTCTGCGGTAAGTCACTGGGAACTGGCGGCAGGTGTGGCCTAAATCTACCAGTAGTCTAGCGCTAGCGAAAGAGGGATATAATCTTCCGCTGTACGGCCGTTACCGACAACTAGCCTCCCCGATTAACTTACTTAACTTATCTAATGTATAACGGAGTTACGAATTCAAAAAATGACGTAATATTATTATTTTTATTATTCTAATTAACTCTTTTTTTCAGATATGTTTATCAAATCAAGTGAAGATACGCTATCCACTCCGTCCAAGAAGTGTCAGTTTTGTGCCACTGTTCTCCAACACTTGCTTAAAGAGGGTATGGCAGTTTTCTTAAACTTTTCCACCCCGAAAATCTAATACAGTACGTCTCATCTGACGATCATCAGATAACCTTTCCACCCGAAAAAAACATCATCTCATACATCAACCTCGTCTCCAGGGCATCAAATAATATTTCGAGCCATATCAAAAACGTCAAAAGGCACAATGAGCCATGGGAGCGAGGTTGCTCATACATCATCAAAATCTATAGCATGTTTAACGACATAATTATAGTCTTGTAATAATGATAATTTCTTGTAGCCGAAATTAGAGCTTTTCAATGATACTATGGTTTATAGCCTAATTTTGGTTCCTGGTCTAGTAATTTTCATTAAAAGTTTAAATTTTCAAAACAAAAGAAGGTCAAAATTTTGGAATTTTCAAAATATTCTGAGCGTGGTAAAGGTTAAATCATTAAACTTGGTCAAATGAATTCACAAAAACTATTTCTAATTATATTTCCTCAGGTCAGCAATTTACGCGTATTGAGGAGATAAAGAAGTCTTTGGACTCAGGGACAATTAGTGGATACATCAAGGATGAGACAATTATTAGAGCGCGTGGATTACCATGGCAAGTATCAGATGTCGATGTAGCTGATTTCTTCGTCGGGTTAAATATTTCAAGGTAACATCATGTTTTTATACTCTTCTTTTAATCCATTATACGTTATTGCTCTTGAACATCATAATATCCTCAACAAAGGCTCCAACTAAGATGTTTGTCCCTTTTCCACGTGTTTTTGCATCACTTTCCGAAAAATGAATTTTAACTTTAAGATCACAACTTTTTAACTACTATGCCAAACTTAAAAGGTTATTCCTCAAAATTTAAGTTTTAACAATCCTCTTTCTAAAAAAAATAGCATAGGTTTCAATCTGGATTTCTTCCGGCCCCAAAGAAGTCGCCAAACATGTGAAGTTTAGTCACCCGGTATTCTGGCGGAGTAAAAAAAACAAGGGTGAACATTTTAAGGTAGTCTTTCGATTGTTTTCGCGAGGTCCAGAGTCCAGGGTCTAGGGCCCAGGGTCGATAATATGAACCTGAAGTAAACATGGAAGGAGTAAAGCTTGAACTGAGAAATCCTGTGATATGTGTTGTTGACGCTTAAAAATACAAGGCAATCGGTCAATCAATTTCGCAGCTCGTCAGTTAAAGTTTAACATAAGCTACTTTTTGTGATTTCTTAGGAGTGGTGTTGCTTTATGCTTGAACCTTAAAGGACGTCGAAACGGTGAAGCATTGGTTCGTTTTGATAGTCAAGAACATAGAGATATGGCTTTACGAAGACATAAACATCATCTGTTGGGACGTTACATTGAGGTTTGTATTTCAAAATATTTTCCCTAGATCGTCCAGTTGTATTTATTACATGAAAATTGTGCCACAACTCTGAAACATATTTCAGAAATTTTGTTGGTACTCACGAGGTTCTACACATACGAGAACAGTATGTTCTCCCGTGCAGTCCGAGTGTCTCTGTATACACAATGGTTCTGAAAACTGTATAAAAAAATCAACTATTACTAGATCTTTAAACTTTCTTCCTCCGTTTTTCGTTTTATTTTAGGTATATAAAGGAACGGCTCAAGACTTTTTAAAGATTGCAAAAGGTAAGGATGAAGATATTTCTTGGTTAAAAACTCTTGTCTTTATGCTGAGGAAATAATGTTTTATCACACTCTTTACATTGAAAATGCTTTACCACGCTCTTCAAATTGAAAATGTTTGAACACACTCTTCGTTTTGAAAATGTTTTACCACGCTCTTCACAGTGAATTTTTTTACTACGCTCTTCACATTGAAAATATGTTTTTCCACATTCTTCGCATTGAAATTGTTTTACCACATTCTTCACATTGAAAGTCTTTTATTACAAGTATTTTCATATTGAAAGTGTTTTATCACGCTCTTCACATTGAACAAAACTCTTTATAAATATTTGTCGCAAGAGCCCTTACCAATAATATAATGTATTATATTTTAGGTCCAGCAGGTGCAATGCATGCAGCAGCAGTATTTCTGACGAATGGCGGTGAAGTAATTGTGCGCATGCGCGGCCTACCCTTCGATGCTAAAATATCTGATATTGTAAGTAATTACACTTTGTTGGCAATAATTTAAAACTTGATTTGTCTTTTTTTAGAAACGAAAAGTTTACGTTTATTGCTCCAGGTGGGGGAGGTGATTTACAACATGCTTGACACTTCTTTATACAGATGTGCTATATGCATGAACATTATGATGCTCCCTACCTTGATAAAAACTGCTTGTAAAATATTCAAGTAGATGACGTCATCTAAACCGCTGGCACCTGCTGGCAATCTAAGAGATCTTACAGAAAGACCAAAAGACCATTTGAAACCAAAGGGGAAAAGGTTTTTCAGTTCTGTTCTAAGTTTCTGACGAAAGTCAAAATTATAATCTTTGAGATAAGTGCTGGTTGTACCCTAGCTAATAAGATTAGCATATATTTTAAATGGACTATGTTTTGTAAAAACTTCATTGAAGTAGTATTTCCGCCATTGAAAACTAATATTCTTTCGAGTGTGGGAAGTTTGCTTTTCCTTCCGTACTGTTAGCACAAAATGATATAAAGCAATAGGGAGGAAACAAATTACTAATAGTATGATTATTGTTGGTTATAAACATGACGGATCCTTCCTTACTTGAAATAAAGCAGTATTAGATTTTTGCCATGTCACACAACCCATTGCAACATCGACTCCAGGGCAAACCTTTGGTGGCCGCGCGGGGAAAACGAGAGAGGCTATTGTCAGAATTTCAGAAAGTTAATCGTCCTGGGTACGAGGTTGATAGATTAGATGCACGTTTTTTAAAAAGAACAAACCATATATAAGAACTAACAGCAATAGTTTACACTTTCTGATGATAATTTCTAAAGGAAAATTACTTGAAAACAGCTGAAGTAAAATGGCTCTTCTTTCAGGTAAAATTGAAACATTTTAAAGAAAATTTTAATGCTTTAACTAAATAAAAGTTAAGAATATCATTGGTCACAAAGAAAATTTTTATTAAAGAAATTAAAATTCGCTAATCTTCGGTGAGTTCATCCACGCTGAAAACAGTATTGTGTGTAGCGTGTAGCAAATTAGTGTAGCACGCTGCCACTATATACTTTCAACCACCAATCAATAACCACAGAAGTCACATTGATTATCTTTCGTTTTTTCGACTTCCTACCTATCATTATGGGTACCTGGGTATCAGAAACCTGAGTTAGAAAACCAAAGAAATGGTTTGATACCACGTCTGTATCCCGATGATTCGTTCTCCAAACTCGTACAAGAAACTTAACTACAGAAAACTTTTATAACGATTTTTATGGCGCATATTATTTCAGGTCATCATTGAAATAGTCACTTTGACACATGCTGGTATATTTAGTTCTAGTATCTTTTTATATCAAACCCAATAAAAAAATAAAAAGAATCTCGAGGAAGTGTGTATTTTCGAAACATTTTTTACCCCTTTCTTTCTATATTCAGGTCAATTTCTTTGGCCAATCACCAAAAGTCTTCCAAGGTGAAGAAGGTGTGATGTTGGTTTCACACCCTGATGGAAGCCCCACAGGAGATGCTTTTGTTTTGTTCAAAACTGAAGCTGAAGGTCAAATCGCACTCAAAAAGCACCGTGAAAACATTGGGAAACGTTATGTGGAATTGTTTAGAAGTACCAGAGCTGAATTGCAACAGGTATGTGGGTAGAACTTTTGGTTTTTACAAAATAGAAATTCTGGATAATTCACCTTCGTCCCAGCTGAAAGGCACAGAAAAGGGTATCTTAAGTAGCACACTCTACGAAGAAATGTATTTGCTGATTTAACATTTTTCTTGGCTTCTTCAAAGTTCTGCAAACCAAGCTGTTACGTTTTGTTGTCGAGATGTCCTACTAGCCCAGCAGGCGTAAGGCGTTGTTTTAACTTCAACGTAAAATCAATGTTAGGGCGTTAGTTGAATCAACGTTGGAAAAACGTATAGTGTCTTATTTTCTTGACTTATTTGACAACCATTTTAAGTGGTTTGAAAACACTTTGATCCATAAAAATGACCATCTGAGTAATATAGCAACGTGATTATTTTTCTAAACCAATTTCCTTATCAACAGCCTTGGCGATGTACCTTCGTTTGGTTCATGGATTTCCTCGTTATTGTTTGTTTGTTCTCTGGTAGTTCTCATTGTTATTAGTGTCAGTGTATAGTGTATAATACCAAACCAATAAGTATTTGCCATACCTCACTGACATTCTGCCGATTGGTAGTGTGCAGGTTTCGATCACGAGCTTGCACCACAATGCTTCGTGTTCGAATCCCGACCACTGCCAGACAGGGTGTTAGGGAAGTGTGATGATAGTCAAAACATACCAATAAGTATTTAGATCTATAGCGTGTTCATTTATTTACTTTTGATGATGTTTTTGAAATGTCTTTGGGCTGTTTTGGTGTGAAAATGCATACGTGTCTGTGCAGTCATTAGATCTTTTTTTCGTTTCTGCGAGAGCTTGTAAGAGCAAGACATGGAAAATACGCTTGGTAAATGGTTTGTTTAGTATTGTAAATTGCAACGAGAAGATATAACATATTTTGTACTTTTATGATAGATTGGATTGTCATCGATTGCCTAGTGGTTCTAAAGCCTCATTCCATGATCAGTTCAGTCCATAAATAGCCAAGTATCTGTATCCGAGATAAATCAAAAGACGATGATAGGGTCGCACGCAAAACAAAGTGGGTAGTTCATACGCACCGGCAACGGTTAATCTGCTTAGTTATGGCGGTATTTTTGTGTTTTTTTTTCGTTGTAGAGCAATGTTTGCGCGACCCAAACGCTCCGTCGTCTTTCGATTGATCTCGGGTACGTAAACTCACTTACAAGCTGAAGACTCCGTTTTAGAGTCCTAGATTATTGGCGCCATGTATAATATCGACATCGTATCTATATAACATAATATCAGATTGAGTTGTACCTTCAAGACGGAGTAGAGTGGAATCTAGGCTGCTTTATCACTTGGTTGTTGGTGTTTTGAAAATAAGTAGGTACATCTTAATTGTAGTTAATGTTCAAAGCAATTAAAATAGACAACAGGGAAGCGATATAAAAAGAGAAAAGGTAATTACAAAATTTATGTTATTCTAATCTTTGTCAATTATGATGATTTGGTGGTTTAATGATAACGACCAACCCAGTGTTTGAATAAATCGCTGGAGCAGCAAAAATTTTACCGGGAAGTTCGTTGTGTGGGAGTCTTTATTTTGCGAATAAGTGAAAAACGATTCTATTTAAAAGGTATAGTTTCTGTTCAGGTGCTTTTTGAACAATTAGTTGAATTTTTCGAGCAATATTTGTTTTTACCTTACTGAACATAGTTACGACGAATAAAGTATTTTAATATTATTTTACGTAATCTATAAAATCTTTTACTGTGAGATGGTTGTTCTGAGAGGATATTTTGAAACATTTCACCGGTCAGAATTATTGTTTTTTAAGTTTAACGAGTCGCAGTTAAGAAATGCTTGGATTGGGTTTTCTAGAAAATTGTTGTGCACGCGAAGGACGTACGCTTTATTTCATAATTTGCCACCGGACATTTAACATTTCCAACCACCGGACAGCATAAATTGGCCCATGACCAGGCGTTAATTTGACCCCAGGACACTCAACCTTACCCCCAGGACACCCACTTTTACCTCAAGTGATATCACAGGCATACCTTCGTATATGAGCCAATTTCATGTTAACCCGAGACGCATATCCTTCGTACTTTTTTCTGGAACATCTCCCACTCTTCAGTCAAAAATTCTTTATTTAATTCATTATCAATTTTTATTGTAGGTTTCTCGTCGGGTAACCGCCCTCCATCGGGGCGGATTGGCGCCGGTTGTTCGTTTGATAAATGAGTGAGATCTAACGCATAGCATCGCATTTAAAAACATGACCGCCCTCTATTAGGGCGGATTCGGACGCCGGGTTAATGATTTAGATGGATGTAAGAGATCTACCGCATTGTATGTAGGACATGACCGCCCTCTATCGGGGCGGATTTGGATTGGTTCACGATAGATGTGGATGTGTTAGATCTACCGCATTGCATTTAAGAATATGACTGCCCTCTACCGTGGTTTTTCCGTAACGCGTACTCTAATTTAACGCGTAGCCTGATTTTTGTGAAAAATCGTAATTATTTTTGCTCTAATTATTAACGCGTAGCAGGAATTCCAAATATTAATTTTCCTCTAATTATGATATATGCCGCCTTAACACGTTGGATGAAGACATTATATAATTTATCCCCCCCTAATTATTAACGCGTACTTTGAACGCTGAAATCTTGTAATTAATATTTCTCTAATTTTTCACGCGTAGCGTCCAAAATAATTATTTATTGTCACGCGTTAAATTAGAGAAATAACGGTATCGGATTTTAAAAATTTTTCAGATTTTTGGACGTGATCTTTTCGGGAGTTTTTTATTTTGGTACTGTAATAATGATAAAATACATACCACTTACCAGGTGTTTTTTCTTCAAATATCAACATCCAAATACTAAAGATAAAAAAAGAGCCATGCCATAGTCTTTTGCTTGTTTGTTTGTGTCGGGAAATGATTGCTACGCTATGGCATTCTTAAAGCACATGCGCTAAGTAAATCTTCGTTTTCGTGGTAACCATGGAAATGAATGAAAAGTGTCAACAAAATGCTTGTGGTTTTTCTTTTTTCTTCTTCTTCTTCTTCTTTTTCTTTCTTTCTTATTTACGTTACTTTCACATGGAACGATGCGAGTGTGAGCAAATGATGAAGAATATTTTCTTAAATATTGTGTGAAGATTTTTTTAGAGGATATTCATCCCACTTTTTGATATTTTCCTTTTCATTACATTTAGGTAAGAAATCTAATTCTCTACGTTTCTCTAGTACACGTTTTTTTATATAAGAACAAAGTATATAAGAACATAAGCCTTCAAAAGCCAAGAAGTTAAGAACATGCTAAGAACATTTTGAATCCTTTTGATGAGAGAATGATTTCTTAAAAGAATACTAAAAATGCGGGTAAAAATGATTAAATTGAATGATTGGTATCAGATAAAGGTTGAGAACATTCGAAGGCTTCTGTGGTTGCAGTTGTTTTTATTACAAAAAAAACATGTATTATTCTTTTCTGTGGAAAAAGATATGGTTGAAAATATTAGAAATTAGAAACTTAAAAAAACTATGCAATAAGAGGTTGCCATCAGGGTAAGAAATGTTCGAAAATATTAGAAATTAGAAACTTAAAAAAACTATGCAGTAAGAGGTTGCCATCAGGGTAAGAAATGTTCGCTGGATTTATATGACATTCCGGGTTTCTGTTGGACCAGTTTTTTGTCTTGTGCGTTGTTTTAATGTCCAAACAACATTGTTCCAACGTCATAACGTTATTCGGACGTTGAAACAATGTGTTGGAATAACGTTCTGTATCTGCTGGGATAGCTGTATACACTGTGACTCGGACCCGGGGGGAGTGGGCACTCATATGGTCCGACCTACGGTATGTGCGGCCCTAAGGGTAGGTTTTTCAAGGTGCACTGTAAGGGTAGGAAATTTGAAATTCTTTGCTAAAACCGAGGGGAAATGGTCGAAAATGCACTGTAAAGGTCAGTTTTTCGGCACTGTAAGGGTCCGAATTTGAAGGTCCAATTTTTGGCCGCACACACAGTCGATTTTAAATCGAGTGACCCTACGGGGACGAAATTGTATGCGTGTTTATGTGCGGTCTTTGTATGTGTTGTCTCTATTTCCGTCTGCTAGCCCTTATATCTTTTACCATCTAAATCTCATTTAGCATAATCTAATAGGGTTCTAATATTTAATTAACAACTGCTTCTACTTACTTACTTATCCTTAATCTTACATCATTTTGTCAACTCATAAATAAAGGTAATTGGCTATTTTCTAAATGCTGGTATAATTGCATGGTAATTGCATGCAGGGAAGGGGGTGGACTAGTTAAAGAGGGGGCGACTGCGAAAGACGACATGAAACAAATATGAGCATTACTAATTTTGATACTCAAAAATATTTTTTGTTCATTTTTTATGAATAGATGGCCCACGCTTCTGATAAGATGGGAATCGCTGTCAGAGATGAGATTATACAAAGTTTTTTTAAAGATTTCTTTTAGAAAGCACAACTACAGTGTTACTTTCTTGAGAGTGTTTTTTTTTAAATAGCTTTTACGGTGGTGGTATACATAGCTCTCTGGTGATCGATGGAATAATTTTTTCATTTTCTGGTTGCAAGTTGATTTCTCTACCAGCTTTTCTACGCGATTAAGTTGAAATTGGACCGGCATTGGTAAAGAGATTTCTTAACGTTGTGTATTTTTGTCATTGGGAACATTAAAACACTATTGAATACTAGCTTCGTATGTTTTGGTTTGAAGTTATAGTTAGCTTGCATTCTGTACCAGAGTATCTCCTCACGTTTATCTTTCGGTAAAGATGTAAAGATTGTCTGTTTTGCCCTAAATTTCCCTTGAACTAGTCTCTGCGAAGAAGTGTAGAAAGTGTAGTTTGTGAATTTCACTTCACCACGCTTGTTTATGCTTAGTTTAAAAAATCTCAAACAATAAATTCCTAATGGTAACAGACCCTGAAATGAACGTTTGAATTTTCTGTAGATATTGAACCTGTGTACAGCAAGTTAGCGTAAGCTGCGTGGCGATGTTGTTAAAGTTTATTTTTGGGTGTTGTGCTAATTTCTATTTGCAACTCTTTAACCAAAGCTTGAGGGCCCCAAAGCTGACCCTGCGTCCAAGTTAATACTCAGATATTTACTTTAAAAGACAGGGAAAGCTGCCAGTAATGTACATCTAATATAATATTTCACAGTGTAATAATTTTTTTGCATAATGCACCCACTGTGGAGTCGCGAGGCTATTATTTAATAATAATAAACAAGAAACGGTTTTTTTTTTCGTTTTTTTTGTCGCACTGTCTTTTGTCAAGAAAATAAATCCAATTTGAATATACTGCACCGATGTACTTAACATGCATTTGTTGTCTCCCTAACAAGAAAAGACCGTGTTCAGTTGATAGCTCGGATGCAAAGGTAGGCTAAAACCAATGGAGGAGAGTGTATTAGTTTTCATTATTACCTTATATGGAAACTAACTGCCCCCCTTGAATATGAAAGCCTACCTCCTGTATCCGACACTTGTTGACTACTGCTTTGTGGGTTCTACTTGGACGGCTTTGATTGGCTTATTTCCGTTCAATACGCAAGGTTGGATGTGTGATGTTTTATAAAAATGGTGTATTTTGGGGTTTAAACAAAATATTCTTTAACTAAGGGAATTTTCGGGGTCCTCAATAAGTAAATTAGTGGTTCACGGGAAATAGACATACAGACAGACAGACAGACAGACAGAAGGACAGGCAAGTTGACAGACATACAACACACTGTTGAAAGATTTGTCCGCAAACGCTACGCAGGCGGTTATATTACCCTGCTTTCGGAAAAACTTATCTTTTCAAACAAATTTTAAAAAGGATTGGATTAAAAATGGCTCTCGTTCCTTTATATAACTTCATATCTATCTCTAAAAAAGCTGATGAACTTTCTTTAAACCATGCTTTTTATGACACCCCCTCACTGCTACTACTAAAAAGTAATAAAGATGTTTTTGCACATTTTGATAGCGATAAATGCGCTTTCTCTATGTGTGCTTTCGATTTTATTGCTCTCGCATCCCACATATAAATTGATTATTTGATTTCATGTGTTTTAAAAAGCAGTGATCAGCGGTAGGATTGAAGCCATTTTTCGAAGTTCGTTTATGTACGCTACATCTTCTAAGTGAGCTATAATCAGTAATATCATTGTAGGATCTTGTAAAGGTGCTGTTGTACAATTATATTATTTCAAAGACTTCAAAGCTTTCTTGAATTATTTTTTATATAAAGTGTTCACTAGAGAGACTATTGACCGGATTAGAAAACAGGTCAACTTTGTGCAACTTGGGCCAAAGTGTTTCTTACGCCCTAGTAAAACGCCCTAGCACTAACAGTTATAAGGGTTGAAAAGGTTCACTTTTAATAATATTGCTTATACATCTGGGTCGAGTCGTTATTGGTATCGCTTTATTAGTCATCACAAGTTTTAACGCAGCAATTCATTTGGACTTCCTGGTGTGTTCTATTGTTTAACCGCAACTGATATTTTTTGATAAAGTGATAAAGTTCTACCTGGTGTGCATTTTAAACCGTCTGGAGTCATACATCATACACTGTTGGTTTGATTAATATTCTGTGAAGTTTCATTTTGCTTTTGTTCAAACAATGAAGATTGACTTTAAAACTTTAGAGGTAAGGTTTTCACATCCTCGTCCCCAGGCTTCTTTGCGCGCCTTTTGACGTTTTCTATATGGCTCGATATGACGCGCCGTACAAAAAGCGTAGAATAGCGCAGAAGATACCTTGGGGACGAGATTGAGGTATTTTCATCATAATTTTTAAAATTTACTCAATATCGACAAGTTTTTTGAGGATGTTTTAAAATTCTTAAAGTTGAATCAAAATTTCAATGTCTGGAGGAGTACACCTTTTAAAGATTTACTTCTTTATTCATAAGGTTGATATAAAAGAAAACTGAAGATTCTTCCGGTAGAATAGAATAATCCCATGCAAAAAAAAGTATAGGTAAATTACGTCTCAATATCTTATTCCAACGTTGTTTCAACGTCCAATAACGTGCCGACGTTGAAACAAAGTAGATTCCGTGCCGACGTGGGTTTAGATGTGTAGTAGCTTCTTATCTGTAGAAAATGATGTACTGCCGTGCCGTTATTACCAGTTAATGAAAAAACTCTTTCCCTTACAGTAGTAAGGGTTGAGCATACCGAAAGTGAATCCTGGTTCGATGTTTGGGGAGGAGGAAAAAAATCGAAATCACGCTACCTTACCTGGCAGCATTATTATGTACCAGAGTGTTACCTCACGTTTATCCTTCGTTTGTTCCTCTACAGAAATAAACGTTTGAATTTTCTTCTACAGTCGAAGCTCAAATTAGCGGACACCTCAAAAGGCGGACAGGTCTGATTAGCGGACAGATTTTTTCCCCCGAATTTAGAGCTTATATTACCAAACGTTCCAAAAGGCTGACAGCTCCAATTGGCGGACACCAAGTCGAATAGATATAGGGTCTCTGTGTACAGACAAACCTATGGCAGTGGTCGGCATTAGAACACGAAAAGCATTGGGTGCAAGCTTATGATCAAGACCTTTATGCTACCAATCGATACCTGTTTACATTGAAAACTTTCCCTTAACTTAACCACGTGAGAAAAAAAAATACTTGATCTGATCGAAACTGTTTTAATTAACTTACTTAAGTACTCTATTCAATAACAATTAACAAAAAATTAACGAGGGTTCAATATGCAAATAGAATGGTCATCTGTCCATGCTTTGATATCTTATCTTAAATTAGTGGCCATTATTATTAGTCTCCATTATTGAAAGTCGTCTGAAATGCATGCACCTTATTTTCTTGAGGTTTTTTTCACTACCGAGAGTATGGATGACTGTTGGCAAGTTGGATTGCCTTTTTCTTAAGTTTTAGTATAGAGCTGGCGCTCAAAGTGGGTAAGAATTTGAAGACCATGGATATCACCAGTGGGTAGGATTTGAGGACTAAGGATATCCAGGGAGGCTGGTGTTAAGTAAAATCGACATCCTCAATTTTTTCTGTTTGTCGTTTAGTTAGAACGAAAATGGCTTTTAGTCAAAAAGGGAGATTTAGTTTGAGGAAAACCTGTTAGCGCACACAACTAGGTTTAACTCGGTTTAAAGATTATATATAGTTTTTAGTCTCAGTACTGTTCTTAAATTGTTCTTTTTTCTCAGCATCATTGTTCTTATAAAAGCAAAAAGTATAATGGATAAATCTTAACCCTCTTGCTTGCTGTTCGATTGGTTGATTTTTTTTCGTTTGAATATTATTCCGTATATACCTTTTATAATATTTCTTCTTTTTTATTCTTTTCAGTTTCACATTTTATATCGCGTTCCGATTTCTTTTTTTAATTTTCTATGATTCTTCGTTCGTCTAAAAACATAAAAAAAATTTATATTTTTATTGTTATTTATGATCTTTCCTCTGTTTTCTAAACTCAGTGTTTCATCAATTTTCATCTTTTCTTCTTTTTTTCCACTCTCTGTGTATCTATTCATGTATTAATTAGAATCAATAATTTTCACTCCGTTCTTCCCCCTTCTCTCTCATCATTTTCTTTGGTAAAAAAAGATTAGATTCCTGTGAAATCCTATGATTTTGTATATTACCCCTCTCACAGGCTACCTGGCTTCTTAAACTCAGGTGGTATGCTCAATTCACGATGTGTCCTTTGCTGGATTTCATGACTTGCCCTTTAGTTGGAATTTATGAGATATCAGATACCTTATCTTAGATTTGAAGCGTACGAGTCTTCATTTTTCTAAAAATGCTTAACATGTATAGAAAGTTCTAGTATCCGGTAGAGTAAAGGCAATTCTTGTTAAATCTTCATATCTTTAAGAGTTTCATGGTCTGCGCGCTAACTATCAGTGAAACATTTCACTTAAGATTGGCGCAGACCATGAAACTATTTTGGATGAAAATTAACAAGAATTGTCTTTGACTTGACATATGAAATATTTCTTTATATATACAGTATTTCATCTTTATGATATTTTTGTTGATGTTCATGATTTATTCTGGTTATAATTAATGTGTTGCTTTGGTTGTACTCAAAGATATTATCCTTATAATATCGTCTTAAAATATCTTTCTTGTAATTTATTGAGTAACTCTGATTGTAATTTATGAGTTACTTTGGTTCGAATTAACGAGTTACTCTCTGGTTCAATCCGGGTTCAATTCATGGAAATTAGTTTTGCCCATATTTGGGGCTGACGACTGTTAAATTCTGAATCGATCGATTGCGAACTCGATACATGGATGGATTTAAAACTTAAGATATATTTAATGTCATTCTTACATACACGTTTTTTATAAGAACAAAGTATATAAGAACATAAGGCTTCAACGTCAAAAGGTTAAGAACATGTTAAGAACATTTGGAGGCTTTGGAGAATCAGGTGTATAGAAAAAAGAACAAAATTTTTGATTATGTACACATGGATTAAATAAAAGGCTTGGTTTTTTTTCTCCAAAAATTTCGAACCGTGTCCTATTTTTGTCAATTTTAGGAAACATGCGAACTCTCTCTCTTCCTTTTTTTACGAAATCAGAAAGCGTGAGGTTAAGAATGATATTAATAATGAAAGTTAGTGATAACAAGAATTTAAGGTGTGGCTGTAGTTTCTTTTACAAAGAGAAGTAACTATACTTATGTAAGGAAATAAATTGAGATTTTTAGCTAATATCTTTCCTCTCTGAGAGTGTAATTTAGCGCGTTTTCTTTTTGGTTTCTGATACTACGAAGGTAAAACACGAGACGTCATTATCGGTCATCAAATCGAGGCTAAAAGTGCTCGAATCACTAAATGATTGGATGTGAGATCTTGCCACTGGCTACTGGACCCACCGTCGTCGCGGCACCTATAGATTGGTTAATATTTCTAAAGGCTCAAAACAATATACTTTGTGGGCTGGGCATAACGATCTGTTGCCAATAAGACCACCCTCCCTGGCTCAGTGACCCGTTGAAAATCTAATGGGGATTATCAAAATGGTGAAACGAAATTCTATTGTTCTTTGATGGGTACGGCACATTTTAGACGATTAAAATGTTTTCTCAATGGGGACGAATTTCTTTGTTAATTTTCCACCGAAGCGGGTTATTTTACCTGTTTTTCCAGTGGGGTAGTGGGCGCCACTGGGTTTGTGATATATGGGGTTGTTAGTTATAAGGTTAGGAAAGCTTTTTTAGAAAATGGATAGATGAACGGACTATAGAAGAAATCTAAGTACTTTTACTAATCAATCTATCTCTTTCTCCCCTCTTTTTTATTGGGGGAGGTTTTATATGCTCTTTTTATTTCTTCTGTTCTGAGCCTTAAGCGAGAGGTAGTGTTCTTTTTCTTTTTCATTTCTTGTGGGGTTTCCATCATCATATTGATTAAAAGTCTGTTTGCTTATTTAATTTTTTTTCATTTTTTCCTATATAATATCCTTTTTCCCTATATATATGAATTACTTCAGATTCTTTATTTTTCGCTTATTTTTGTTCTGTGCTTTTTTATGTGACTTGAAACAGATTGTTTAAACATTTCAAAATTATTCTTCACTTTTTTCTTTGCCCGTCTCTTATTCTTCTTCTTTGTATGTGTGTTTTCTTTCCTATTTCTTGTCTACGTCCATATCCTTTTTCTTAATTTTTTCACCCCCTCTTTTTTCATACACCTTTTCCTTTTACAATTCACGTTCCCAACCCTAACTTTTTTTTTATATATACTACTGTATACTTATGAAAAATCGCACAATTCCCATTTTTACTTTCACGTTCAATTGACTATATTTGATGTTTCAAAATGTTCTTCGTTTTTTTTTTGTTTTTTTTGAAAAATGATATTACACTGATTTTTTTCTCTCGATATTATCGATTTTTCGAAAATTAAAAAAAGACAAACTAACAAAAATGAAGACGACTATTGAAAACTTAGAATTAGATGTTTTAGGTTAGGTAAGGTTATGTAGTAAAGTAACATATAATGATATAATAACCAGACAAAGAGGTAGTGTGAGGAAGTCTGTTTTTTTATGATTCTCGATATTATCGATTTTTGATTGATTGATTGATTGATTGATTGATTGATTGATTGATTGATTGATTGATTGATTGATTGATTGATTGATT
>JAUJPO010071566.1:0-11695 GCA_032270745.1 Tiaropsis multicirrata
TTTATGTCAGGGTACAGAGATAGAACAAGGCTTTTTTCATCGTTCATCATCCAGCTTCGCTATTACATATTCCTGCTTAAATGACGAAAAATGAGTTTGTAACAAAGCATAGATAAAGTAAAAATATTCCAACTCTTTCACATGTTTATGACATTATTGACAGTTATGTCATAAACGACTGCACTTAAACATTTTGTCCATTAGAACCCCCTAAATTTGAAATTAAGTTCGCAATCGATTTATTTCAATAAAGATTTAGACCTTGTGCTTGGGACCTTATGTATTAATTTTGAGTCTTTTCTAGCTTTGATATTTTAGCCTTATCTTGACAAGATTGCATTGTAATTTTAAATGCTTGGTGAAAACTGTTTAACAAAAACAAATCGTGACTGGTTTAGGGCCTTACTTTAAGCAACTGTCTTTGAAGCAAGTTGATTCTATTACAAAGTGATACTGAGGGCACTTTCCAAGGTGTTTTGTTTTACATTTGCTTTGGAATCGATATAAAATTCCACAATTTCACATTTTGTACTTTTTAAGGCTTGTTTTGTGTACTTTTTAAGAATTATTTTGAATTCTTTATACACAAAAATAGAATTAAGTTCGCAAAACAATGTATTCCTAATTTAAAGAGTATGGAAAAATGAACATCCATGGCAAATTTTAGCTCGTGATATTTATTATAGCTATTGTACTCTTCGAAAAGAACCGTTATCTTTTGATACGCGGAAAAATAAAAAAAACCTAATTTTCTTAACCTTTGCCAGGGAAGATGTTCAGTTCAGTTTCAGAAATCAACATGCTCTTCATCCCGAGCTACGACGATAAAATTTTATTGTACTTTTTAAGGCTTGTTTACATGTGGTAACACATTAAAACAAATGTAATTTTTAGTATGAGGCGTTGTTACACTATAATAAAAGTTCATTTCGCAACAAGCTTCATGTTTTTTAGTAATTTTAGAAGTCTTGAAAAACAATTAATTAAATGACTTTTTCATAAATTACATTGTGAACAACTATACATACTGCGTCGTTTTGTATTGAGCGCTATGGTAACCGAATCTCAAGAGAGCTTAAAAAAAATTGACTGCAATAATAGATGTGTCATTTTGAGTCTCGTGAAACATAATAATTACCTTGGTAATTGTATGAAAACGGGGCAGTCGTTGTTGGTGACGTAATTTATGAAAAGGTCTATCGAGAAAATCAAGCCAGAGAATGACGTGTGTAAAATACCTGTTTTCACCATAAAGTATGGCATTTGTAAATGTTTCGTTTCTTCATCACCTATCTATAGACAAAAAGAACAGGTGAAGTCTCTCGTTGAAGCCATGAAAGCTTAGCAGGGTTGCAACAACATTTAGATTTTGCAAAAATGAGGAGAAAATGTTTATAAGTATATTTCTTTAAAAAATTAAAACTTATTTAAATTGTCTCTACACCTCGAGTATTTTGAGCAGTTTTCTCAACACACATCATTTCTGATGTTATGAAAATGTTTAAAGAAATGTAAGAAATGCTTGCTCAAAATGCTTGTCCATACAGAGCCAGAGGCCAATAATCTTTAAAACACAATATGTAAACTTATGTAAACTTTTCATCATTCGTGAACTTCACATGAGTAGATTCGAGACGAAAACACATTGAGTTGAGGAGTTGAGGAGTCGAGGAGAATAATGAGGAACAAAAAAAAAACAGGAGATTTGAAGACATTTGAGGTTGCTGAAGAAACCAAGTAAGATTTCTCGAAAATTCTGTTGGGTTCCATATACGTTCGAAAAAAAAAATGCAAAGCGCAGAATTTGAAGTTAGGGCAAAAAGGTGTCGGCCAGAAATAGTTCTAATACAAAATAAAGTCACTTAAAACTTTTTAAAGGTTTTAACAATGTTTTAACAATGTTTTTCCCGTCAAAATGAACAACAGCGCACCTCAGAACTGACAGAGCTATCCACTGATGATAATTGATTTCGAATATCTGTCAGCGTTTCTCTCATTGCTTGATTTTCGCTCAGTAAATGCTACAAAATAAAATAAAATTAAATAAAGGTCAGGAAATGCGCATTTCCCGGAGCTGAGCCAGCACTATAAGCTGGCGCGAAGGTTGATTTGTTATTGTATGAATTACCATTGTCACAAACCCTAGATACCATGGTCCGAGGCTATAGCTATTATCCATGCATTGCCAACACGCCAACGCAAGACGAGACAAGACCCTTAAATACGGGGAGAAATATTAAGATGAGCATTTTATATTACTTTAGTTGATCCTCAATTCAAGTTACTAATTAGAGAGAAAAGATCTTATTTTTATTAACCAGGAAGAAAGCGTCTACTGGTAAAACGAAGTTGTACAACTTCGATTCCAGGACGCATCATCGGCGGCCGCGCGGAAAATAAAGAGAAACAACGAAGGCTAACGTTTATTAAATTTCGTCTATTACACTATCAGAAAGCTTATCGCCCTGGGTACGAGGTTGACAGTAGTAGTAGAAATAAATAACAGCACAAATTTATACCATTTTTTATGCCCTGTAATTGTCCGAATATCGGACGCTGCCCCTCACAAAACCCATCACAAAAATACGTTAAAATGAGTAGCAAAAAGAGTTTTTACGGTTAATACCATTAGATAATGTGCCCTTTTAAGTCTCCACCAGACGCTGCCCTGCCTTTCTAAAAATATGGCCATTGAAATCAATCAATACCTTTTCTTTGTCTTCAAAATTCGATATGATCATCTTGTACATATCTTCTTCGCTTCTATGTGGAAAACGAAAGTGAAATTCATGATATCCATTACGTAATCTTACTTTCCTACGGAAACATCCCAAAAACCAGACAAACCCCCCAGCTTTTAGGTTGTTTCCGTATAAAAGATTAAATAAGGGATAAATCGTGAAACTCTAAGGACCCGAATAATAGGGGTCCGAATAAAAGAGGGGTCTGAAATTTCTGTAAAATATAATAGAAGAGGGGGTCTGAATAAACGAGGGGGGGGTCCGAAAACAGTGAAAACAAACATCTTAGAGTGTAGCGAAATGGAGATGTAGAAAATTTGAATTTGAAAATGCGTAAAACATGGTCTACTCTATGATTGTTTTCTTGCACAATATGTTGTTGCCTACAAAAACATTCGACAATTCGATAAAAACCTGATTTACACCTTGATTGAAAATGGTAAAATGAATAAACAGGAGGGTCCTAATAAAAATGAGGGTTCCGAAAATATTTACGAATAAAAATAAGCGGGGGACCGTTTATTCGGGTCCTTAGAGTATGTATCTTTTGATGTCTGCCTCATAAAAACAATATTGAAGACCATGGAAGTATTTTCGTTGGTGATTTTTATTCCATCAAATATCAAAATAAAGTTATAACCAGACAGTGATAATACATATACCTTCGAAAAAAACCTGTCTATGAGCCGACCCAAGTCAAAAGAAATTGTGCTTACTTTTTACCAGCGGTCTTCCACGTACTTCGTTTACCGTCCGCGCGTTGGAGCGCGTTCAAAACTTGGATGCCAAATTTACGTTCTTGTGATTTGTCGTTCAGTACCTAAAAAATCGAAAAGATCGAAATAATAAAAAAAGTAAATCTACAACATTTTACCGAGAAAAAAACCAAGCGCTCCAGGGCTCCAACATCAAAAGTAGCAATTTTGCCGGCCTGAAAATCAAAACCTAAAAGTGTAAAAAAACAAATACGCAAAGACTTTTGATGACTCTCCTGACTAAATTAAAACCAGAAAAGTACACATAAATATATATCCTTTTGTTGTAGAACGAAAGTTTTCACGATTTCCCGTTGTAGAACAAAGAGGGTATTTAAGCTACCGCCGGACTAGCCTGTAGAAATGTGAACTATCTAGTGTACAGCCTGTAAAGGCCCGTCGTGATTTATATCGGATACTTAAAACCAGCTATAGATGACGACGACGACGACGACGACGACGAATTGTAAAACTATGTAACCTCGCTAATAGAGAGGTTACGCAAGAGCTTATTTAGGACCTTAGATGGACGACGCGGACCTGCACATAACCTAGCCAAGAAAAATCCCTACGCGTATAGTTCAAAATGTTATGTACATGTCCATGTCGGCCATCTAAGGTCGTAGATAGCCCCTTGCGTAACCTCGCTATTAACCAAACTGTACGGGGAATGTCTTTTAAGGCCGACACGTCTACTGGGTTTGTTTGAAAAAATGGACTTTCCATCCGACACTGCGACACTTCCATACTGCCCTAGTTTCTACTTGCCCAAACATCACAGCGACTTACCGAATGTACTTTCTCTTTCAGCCTCGAGACTTCCTTTTCAGTTCGCTTGGATTCGTGGTAGAACTGTTTCTTTAAATGTTCAATATCGCTTTTCAATTTTCGTTTTTCTTCTCTCTCTACCTTCACTTCTTGCGCCAGGATCCGACATTTTTCAACTTGCTCCTTCTCCCGACAAAGTAACAAGGCAGATTCGCGTTTCAAGTTCTCAAGGTCTTGCTACGTGAAATAAAGAAGAGATTAGGAATTAGAAGGAACCTGTTATTGGAGTTCTATAAAAGAAATGTGCACAGCGGTGAGTGATGTAAAGCTTTTCTCATCATTTATTCCCGGACAGTTTACATCTTAATCCCCTCGGACACCAAAAGTGACCCCGAACACAATACCTCCATCCAACCCGAAAATTCTTTTGCTGGAACAGCCCGTCCAATAAAGAGTTTGTTCGTGAAGATTTGATCTGGAGTTTTTATAGAGATTATCAAACCACCCCTGTTGTTTCTCTCAGAAATGCACTTTAGTAGAATCAGTTCAAATGAAGTTCTTTAAGTTTTTGAATGTTAGTGTGAATGTACCATCATGGAAATTAAACCGTTATATTGGATCTTTGCTGGTATCCCAGAGCAACAAGAGAACGAGTAAAGTACCCAAGCTATTTAGCTATGTAGCTTGTCTAATTAGAGTTCTACATACTACCATAAAATTCATCTGCCAAATTGAGACCATACGTCGTTTTTTAGTACTAAAGTCTCTAAAAATTGCTTGAATTAAAGAGACTAATTTTTGTCTCGATGCTTTGTTCTCCAAACTCGTTTAAGAGACTTTACTACGAAAAACTTCAATGGACTCAATTTGGTAGCTCCATACTATCCTATTCACAGGCGGACTTGGTTAAGGCCCAAACGAACTACCTTATTACACTTAAATAAATACTCAAGTATTTAACGCGGGTAAAAAGATTGTGAGAATTTCGTAACGCGAATTGACAGATCCAAAGTTTTTCAGTGGTATTTAATTAACGCGGTTATTTTTCGAAAAGGTAAAAAATGAAAATGGAATGGATGAAATAGAATTAGTTGCCAAATTCGCTTGTTAAAATATGACTTTGCCAGTATTCCAATATTATATATTATATATTATATATATTTGTAATTAAGAGCGAAATATTGTTTTCAAAGAAGTATTACATTCTACCTGAGTTATTGTCATTTTTTAAGTCGGGATGAAATTAACGGAGGTTTTTTTAACACGATCAGTAATTAACGTAGGATAAATGTTCGCGAGTATTTAATTAAAGCAGTTTTAAATAACACAAGGCAAGCCATTCGCGTTAATTAATAACATGAGTAGTTCTTTTACGTGTAATAAGGTATTATGAAACAAGCAAAACACAAAACACAAAATAACGGCAAAAAAAACGGGGATCGAGTGTACCTTTAGTCGAACTTGATTCTGTAACAAGTATTCGTTATCATTCTCGGAGCGTAAATGTCTGCAAAAAGAAAAAAGGATCTAATAGGAAATTTGAAACCCGATCTTTAGGAAACTATCCATTTCTTGAATATCAAGTGTATTAGCCAGTAGGCGTTTACAGTTTGGCCAAAGAAGAAATCTCTGATCTGTTGGTCTCTAATTTGATCGAGAAATCTTTTACCTTTTTGGACACTTTAAAATAAGAAACTGACCTACATACTTATCGAAGGATGATGATTCATTTCACAGAGATTGGTTCTTATGATACCCAAATCGTCACTTGGACCAATAAACGACGAGACGACCCTGCCATGATGGCCGATTGGGGTGGGGCTTGAACCCAAAACCTCAGCTCGGCGAACTTTTTTATTAACAAACACAAAAGAAATGAAATCCAATGGATCTACGTCTCGCAACCGTAGGGCTGCTATGTCAGGTTGCGCTGTGGTTCATACGCCTAAGTGGGTAGGACCCATTTTGAGATATCGGATGGCACATTGTCTACTACTTAATCTACTTATCACAAGCATGAAAACATCCGGTCTCTAAAATATACCTTTCTTCCAGGTCGTCTTTTACTTTAGCCTGTAAATGTTGTCTTCTCAATAGTTCGTAGGTACACGACACCAGTCTAGGGAGGTCTAGATCTTCAACACGACTTGATTGTTGTCGAGAATTTGGCTTCCGTGAGAACAGAGGTTGGAAACCATGCATGCCAAGTTCCTAGAAATATGATATTACATCATTTACTTGCTTAAAGCTCTCGGGAGAATGACGTCATGGTCTAACGTTTAATTTTTAGTTACGCGGGGTGACGTAATCTTTTCTTCAAGGCAAAATGCTTGATGCAAATGATCCGCTCGATAAGCAGAGCAACACTGATTCCTTTTAATTTTTAGTGTGCGAGCGGGGTGACGTAATCTTTTCTTCAAGGCAAAATGCTTGATGCAAACGATCCGCTCGATAAGAAGGGGCCGGTCTTAAAACTCTTAAACCCTTTAAAAGCTCTAATAAAAGACACAACAGGAGGGTAGCTTTATGCAAAATATTTGTTTCCTGTTTTAGCAGAGTTTTTTTATCAGATTATTATATACAGATATACCATAATATCTTGGTAATAAAAGAGATTTGAAAAGATTAAAATAGGATATAGGTGCATCAACCATCATAATTTAAATGATAGTAAAAAAGCCCTTGTCCATCACAGTAGCTGTAAGCCAAGTAAAACGTTTTCTGCTTGGATGAGAAATTAAGACATGTTGTTTTATTCGTTAGAGGAAACTCGCATGCATTGAATATAAAGATTTCACCAAATTTTCAAATTTTAACTTCAACAATAAAATTCTATCATAAGCATCCCCTTTGAAACCTTTAAAACTCGAAATGTCTACTCTTAAAAAGCATGTTGTGTTTGCTGAAAAATTGTACTTGAATTACGCTTCTTTGCAGTAAACGTTTTGTATTGTAGCGTCATTTTCTCGTATGATCCGAAACGTTAAATATCCTTGAGCAACCTCTTAAAAAACTTTCTTTTTAAAATTATTATACCTGGTTCAGGAAACTCAGTCTTTCTTGGAGGTTGTCAGTCGTGCAAAATACGTCCTCCATGCCTACATCGTCCTGTAGCAGTTTCTCAGAGGGGGCAGAACCATTGGATCGTAGAGAATTGTCCATCGATGTATCGATACCTTTACAGAAAAATAATACTCTCTAGCTGCTTTTAAAGATGTCGTTTGTTTTTGGTTAAGCCAAACTTCTTTTCAATAAACATGGTCACAAACAAGTCAAAAGACCCAATCTCAAAATTAGTGTTTTATGAAATTGAGAATACTAAGATTTGATTGATCTTAGAATTAGAAAAAATTTCAATTTCATAACAAACTAATTTTGTTTTGCGACCATGTTTATTGAAATAAGGGGTTTGGCTTGTAGCTGAAAGAGATTGAAAAGAAGGATTTCATCTTTGATAAAGAGGGTCAACTCAGGTCAAAATAATAAAATCATATCATACCACCAGATGCATAATTAATAGTCTTGGGCATAGGGCTCGATGCATGAGCTGATTTGGTGGTATACTTGTTGACAAAATCTGACAAATCCCAACCACCGTCATCCATGGTTTATATTGTATTTTTTCAGTTTTGTTTGTATATTTATTATTAAAAATTAGTTTCTAAAGAAAAGAAAAGGGTGTGAATTCACTTCTATTTACAGGTGTTATGTGATCTGAATAATCACCTGGGGCAATCAATGAAGTGAGAGCCCTAACCACTTTAACCGCCGTTCAGTTAAGCTTCTATATGTCCACTGGTGTTGTATTGATGATAATCAGGTAGCAATTTATCAAGAGCTTGCCCTTCCAGGGTCGGGTAGATTACCTTTCTCCAAGGTTGGAGTACATCTTTTTTATTTTTACATCGATCTTCCCCTCCCAACACTAACCAACTCATTCAAATCTGATACCACTTAAAACATTAAAACTATGATATTTTTAAAGCCTGTTATAATTTAATCCTGATAATTATAGGGAGCTAATCAAAACGAATGTTTTGTAAAAAAACACGCACTTGTTTCAATCAATGCAATTCATATTCAGCTGTTAACATCATTTTAACAACATGCATGTGGTAATAAAGAGGAAATGAATTATTATTTATGAATTGAAGAACATATATGAGAAGTTAATTCTAAAACAGCAATCAATTCATTGAATTTGACATACTCTCATCATTATCGCTTCTCTGAAGGCACTACATACAACCTCTTAATAAACTTCTCAAATATCAGAGTTTCATCATCATTGTGTATTCTTTATGAATGACTAAGACTCTTGTTCTTATAAAAAAACAACGGACAAAAAATAACCATGGTGTACAGGTTGAATTAAAAAATTTTAAACATGCTGGGTGAGTTTTTTTATAATTTCTATTTTTATGTAATGAGAGAATATTTCTGGGATAAGAACTATAGAATGATCAAAACCTATCACGGTTTGACCAAAGCTTTCTTTTCAAGTTTCAAACATCAGAAGAGAGTTGTTAAAAATTCCAGTTTACTGTTGACTTGAACCAAAAGTAAAATAACACAGTCCTGTGTGGAACTTTTAGAGACACAATTTATTATGTTCTTGTTTATATTTTCTAAGATCACATTAAATGGAATAGAGATCTTTTTGAGAAATCACAACTACATTTTATAATTTTAGAAAAACGTTAGATAAAGCCTGTAGGTAGTCACGACATGACATGACAAGGTGTATAAAAGCATTTACTAGTTTTGTAGGTAGTTATTAATTAATACATAAGAAAATTTTAGTGAAACAAATTACACTCTTTTCACTAAAATAAGGAATAACAAAAGATCCAAAAATTGCAAAAACTCTATCTTTCCAAATAATTTTATCAAAACCTCCTGGTTAATTTCTCTAACAAAAACACAAAAATAAAAAAACAACAGATCTACGTAATAGTGGAGTGCTGAAAAATTGCAAGAAATTAATGCTAAATATATGAGCAAATGAATAAAATAAATTTAAGACTTATCTTTCATGGATTTCTTCATGTTCCATGTCGATATCATGTTTTAAAAGAAAAGCTAAAAGGCTGAAAAGCAGCAGATTTATTTTACCAAGTCTACATTCTTGTGTATTATATTACTATCAAATCAAGACTTTTTAATAAAATGAAATGAAACTATACTTCAAACCAAGTAAACTATAGATAATTCTAAAAAATTGGATTAACTTTGAAATTCAAAAGAAACCTTTTTTGAAATCTTGTTAATTCCAAACCACATAAGCTTGTAAAAAAACATTTTATTCACTTCTAGTAGATCAACAGATTTGTTTATGAAATATATCAAGTCCTATT
This sequence comes from Tiaropsis multicirrata, assembly GCA_032270745.1. Classification (NCBI taxonomy): domain Eukaryota; kingdom Metazoa; phylum Cnidaria; class Hydrozoa; order Leptothecata; family Tiaropsidae; genus Tiaropsis; species Tiaropsis multicirrata. The sequence continues at coordinate 9,622 of JAUJPO010071566.1, forward strand.
GCTACTACTCAAAAATTGTCAAGTCTTAAAAATGTCTGATCCCTTTTAAAATAAATTATTTTTAATAGCATCAGGAATTTGAGAGACAATTTTTAAAATATTTATGGAAAAAATATCCAAATGAAAGGAAATTTATTGAGAGAAAACATAATATTATTGAATTGGATTTTTTTAAATGCACTTTGAAATAGAATTTCATATGGTGGCTTTTTTATATCAAAAAGAATTCTCTAAAAGGAAATCTGCAAATTACTCAAAAATTTCTTTGAAAAAAATAAGCTTAAAGTTAAGAATCTTTAACTAAAAAGAGATTCTTTATTAATGTAGAGAGCAAATTTAAAAAAATGGTCTAAAATGAATTTTACTGTTTTTCTATTCAGCCATGTCATATAATTTGCATTTTAACATGTAGTATGATAGTATGATAACATCAATTACAAATTATATACACGTGTAACATGAACATAATAACATGACAGAAGAAAAACTACCTGAAGACCATTTTTATAATTATCAGCTGGTTCACAAACTTTATTTTGAAAATATTACATGTATAATGAATTATTGATTTTAGAAAAAAATGTCCTGCCTACAGAATAATAAATTGTTAAGAAATTAGCATAACTCATGCTGGATTTACAAATAGAGATTATTAGAAGAACATTTGAAGAAAGAAGAAGTTATTTAATTAAAATATATTTTCTTCCAAACTTACACTAGAATTGAAACCAAACTAAAATAAGAAAAATTATGGCTTAATAAGCCAGGGTTATATGCACCTCCCCTCAAAAAAGGTACCAGCTTTTTAATGCCCTCCTTTATGAATAACATGAGCTACAATTGAAAAATTCACTATTCTGTAACCTTTAATTCAGTTATCAGGTTGTTAATTTTTAAATTTTAAAAGTACATTCTAAATTAAATTTTACATAGGTTTGTTTCAAATGATTACTTTCCTTCTCTAGGGAGAAGTGCAGGCCCGTTCATAGCAACTGGGGGAGGGGGTCAGAAGGGCCATTCACATCTCCAATAATATAATATAATAGAGAAAATATGGGATATTGAAAAATCATGTTTCATTTTATTATAACTATTTCTGACTATTTGAAAAAATATTTTGTCACCTTATTTATTGCAGGGCTAGCACAACTGGGGGTGGGGCAATGACCCCTCCACATTTTCATTTTGCAAAGCAAAAGAATCTTTTTGACAAAAAGGAAATAAGAGGGGTCAAAATTACTGCCTGTTGGTCCAAACAATGGATGCACCTCCTTAAAGTTTTTCTGACGCCTCCCCATTTTTTAAATCAAAGCACTGACCCTGAATTGTATACTATTTAAAAAGGTTCTTTTTAGCCAGAACGCTATTGATTTCAATCAACCTACAGACTGTTGATTTTAAAAATGTTCCCTCATACTTAACTGAATTATATACCAAGATAATGGGTTTTGTAAATAGGAAAGTATTTATTTAAAATTTGTGTATAACTTTGTGTCATTAAAGAAATGTCTGTTAGTAAATTACTTCTTTATTTAAATAATAAAAAATAACTCTAAGACAGACAGGGACGTATGGCTCAAAGGTTAGGGACTGATTTTTGACAAATTTGCCTGGTTTTTGGATCCTTCTTATAGGTAGCTAGATTTTTGGAAAAAAGTGGTAAACCCTAATTTCTTTCCTATTTAGGGACCCTAAATTCTGTTTTCTAAATTATTTTTGTTGTCAAATGTTTTCTCGAAACTTTGACTTGGAGACTTCTGAACAAAAATGTCTGATTGGTGGTACTTTAGGTTTAGATTTAACCATTTTCACACCCTCTGTCACCCCTGCCCCAATTTCGTCATTATATTATTTTTGGATGTTGAATAAGACGACAGGTGAAACCAACGAGTCCGTTTTAAACTTGTTTTGTTTAACAATCTGATTGACAGATTTTATGACATTAAAACAATGCGAGGAATTTTCATTTGGTGATATTAAGAACTGTCAATCAAATGATGATCAAATTGGGAATTCAAATCTAGAGGTTTCACCATGCTATTATTTCTTCACCATCAGTATATAAAAAGAAGAG